>MU727287.1:51517-64078 GCA_026770625.1 Nicotiana glauca
CCCTCACACACACAAAAAAAAAAAGCCACGGTATTGAACATTATGAGTGTATTTGGAGTTTCCTTGGTGCACTATTTAGAAGAATTTCTGTGCTTTCTGGAAGATTGAACTATGTGCATGTGCATGGCGCTGTAAGTAAAATTATTTTTTCACAAAATAGTACCAAGTGGGTACTGCAAAGGTTTACAAGATGTTACAACTATTCTTCACTTCACTTCTTCACTTTCAAAAAAAGAGTTAAAAATAGATTCTTTATAGCTTTTACATAATTCTTTGTTACACAACAATATGAAACCCCAAGATATATTTCAAGCTGTATATTGCCTCTGATACCCTTTCGGAGCTTCTTTTTTTTTCTTCCACAGCAACCACAAAATGCATAGATTAGCTGTCTTGGAAAACGCCTTAACACTTTATGAACTAGAGAGCCTCTCCAATTGCAAACATAGTCACTCACAGTTCTTCTGATTGGCCAGATGGAAACGTCGTGTTTCATCAGTTAATCGGTCACGTCAGATGTAAAAACAAATAATTGACAGATTCTTCAATTCTTTCACGCACGAATCACTTATTACACCAATTTTGCCCCCTCTTCTCTTATCATTGTCGTCTATAATTGATACGCATGCTGCTTTAATCCTTGTGTTTCCCTGTGGAAAGCTTTTGCAGTTGAATTTTTCCCAAGGCTAAGTCTCATCTTTCAAAAATCTTAATTACAAACAAAAACTCTTGGTTTCGTTAGGTTTTGCTATGTTTGCATCTTATGTTTGTGAGTCTGCAAAACGTTTTCAAGAACTTAAAGGTGCAGATACTACATTTTCTTTATCCTTTCTAGTTCCTGGCAACAATGTGCACGGTATACGATAAGAGTAACTGTTATATTCAGATTCCTGCTTTTCTTTCAGCTTTATGTTTGTGGACGTCCTCGTCAATAAAAGAAAGAATGAGAAGAAGTGAGATCTTTATCATTGATCCTTTTTTCCTGATGAAGTGATCCTAACCTAAGTATATGGAAGAAAAGATTGTTCCATTTTTACTGAAACTCATCTTGCCTTGCAGCTTTGGGATATAAATATGGATTCTGGTCCAGTTTCAACTTTTCAGGTTCATGAATATTTGAGACCAAAGGTGAATTTCTTTCTCCCAAAATTAGGTGCTTGTGCTCGGTTAGTTTCTATTTGTGTCTGAGCTGATTAGTAATTATATGTTGCTCTGCAGTTATGTGATTTATACGAGAATGATTCCATCTTTGATAAATTCGAATGTTGCCTTAGCGGTGACGGTTTGCGAGTAGCAACTGGATCTTATAGGTGCGTAGACTTATTTTTTTCAGTTTTTATTTTCTTTCCTTTGATTTCTCCACCATGGTGATGTATTGTTCAACATAATTTGTACAATTTCAGCAACCTTTTCCGTGTGTTTGGTTGTGTTGCGGGGAACACGGAAGCAACTACATTAGAAGCAAGCAAAAACCCCATGAGGTACCTGTATTAAAAGTTTTTCGGCATGTAAATTTATTTGGATATATCATAATGTCATGGCTTTTGATGACTTTGATTATTCTCCTTTAGAAGACAAGTCCAGACCCCTTCGAGGCCTTCCAGATCCTTGAGCAGCAGTATAACACGTGTTGTCAGGAGAGGTATGCCTTTCTAGATGCAGATATATAGTTTCTCATATATCTCAGATATATGTTACTCGCTCCATTCCAGTTTATGTGAACCTATTTCTTTTTTGGTCCGTTCCAAAAAGAATGACCTCTTTCTAAATTTGGAAACAATTTAGCTTAAACTTCTAATTCTACCTAATGAGAAGCTTTTACAACCACACAAATACTCTGAACCCATTTTTGACTTATTTAGGACCATAAATTCCAAGTCTTCATTTTTTCTTAAACTCCGCCCAGTCAAACATGTTCACATAAATTGGAACGGATCCCAATAGTTTGAAATAAATTTGAATTTTTATGATATGCATTCCAGGAGCAGAAAGTCCAGTTGATGCTAATGGAAACTCATTTGACTTCACAACCAAACTGCTCCATCTCGCATGGCATCCAACTGAAAATTCAATTGCATGTGCCGCTGCAAACAGCTTGTATATGTATTATGCATAAAATATGAGGTTGCAGTTTCTTGGAGTCTTTTTCAGAAGGCTTTATTTCGAATCAACTTGACGTTATGCCATTTCGCACTTCCAGAATCAATGCGGACGTATATTACATGGTCTTAATGTTAAGGTCCGCTGCTCAAAGAATGAACAATCTAGCAACTTATTTGTCAATAGCCATGCGTCTCATTTTCTGCTTCACCCTTCTCTGAATTTCCTATTTATTGGGTCGACATCAGGAGAGATCTCATTGTAGTTCTCCCACAAGCAAAACCGATTGATGTGAAAAAATTGTCACTGGATCTACGGTAAATGCAGTTTTGCTCGAAATCTTGCTGGAAAGGACCTGCTGGCTAACTTGCTGAGCGTTAAACTAACTTTATTGGATAGCATTATTTTTTGTAGGATAATTTAATGTGCTTTTTGCTATAGGTTATTGACTAAAGTAGTTCTCTTTTTCTTTTTTCCTGTAAAAGAAGTTCAAGGGCACTGGCATTTATTTCCCTGTATTTTTTTCTTTGGTAAAGTGAAGCTTGCACTGCCAACCTTTCTATCACTTGGAGATCCTCACTTCTTGTGCATTTTATTAGGTTGAGGTAGGTACTCTTATTCTGCTGCTGGTGCCATGTAATGGAACTAAACCTGCATGATCCAGCTAACATTTTTCACACTGCTGTGTATGGCAACGAAATAACGCTTCCCCGCAGCTGGATGCCACATCTTCTCTCTGAAAACGATACCATTGTACTTCTCCCTTATGCTAACATTCTTTTATGCATTAGGAGAGGCCATTGTAGTTCTCCTGCAAGCAATACTTCTGTCATCAGTGAAGATTTAGGTTACTTGTGCTTATGATGGTTGGTTATTGTCTTGTGTGCAAGCATGTTTGTGCTCGTAGGAAGAGCAACAGGAAGAACTACGGCTTGTTCGACATGGTTTTTCTTATAAATATATTGGCACAATGTGCTTGAGATAAGTGATGATATGCGTTCTTTATGGAATGAAATTACTTGCAACGAGTAACAGCATGCTATATATAACTGATGCAAGAGAAAAAAAGTTGATCAGCATGTTTCCTTGTGAATAAATGGATCACTTTGGCTGGGAGGATGGTGGATAATTTCTTGGTAAGTTTCTCCATCCCATTCAAACCAACCCTACTTGGGCTCCGCTCATCATTTCTGTACTGGTTTCAGACGACAGGGATGAAGCACACGTTGGAAAAGAATCCCAAGCGAAACAGCAGCGTGCAAATATTTGTCAGAAATGATTTCATTCATGGCTGTGGTGATTGATTCGATAGCCACGGCAAATTGGCCAAGGCAACGCTAACTGAGGCGTCTTGCACGCGGATTTGAAACTGACCTTTGACATGACCGCTCCACTCCATAATTTCTCACTTTCTTCTTTTTACTATACGTATTTAGCAAGTAATCCAACGCACTTTAATTTAATGAGTTTAACATTTAAGGTTATTATGTGTTCGAAATTTAATATTTGTTGATAGTAGATTTTTAAATGAATATATTACTTCACATTGAAATTACACATTAAAATTACTAGATTCAGTTGAATCCATTACCGAAAGGTTAGATCCGCCCATAGCTCAACCTACCCGATGCTACACCCATGCTTTTATTCAGTCTTTTACTTTGCTTCTTCTTCCACCATAAAATCACTTTCTGTCTTCGTGAGCTGCAAAAGTAAAATATGCATTGTTTGAGCAAATAAATGCTAAATCAATTAGTAATGAGTTAAAGGGTGAATTTCAGTTGAATTTAATGAATTCTAGATTAAATGGGATTTTACAGTTATATAACGGGTAGAGTACAAAGACATTAAATAGCGAAGTTAATATGCTGTGATTGATAATAAATATGATAGCACAAGCGTGAAATAATGGCACATAATGACAAGAAATGTAATGGAAAAGAATCTACCATCCAATTATTATATGATTGAGATGTTCCTTTTTTATGATGATAGCCTAGAAAAGTGAGAAGTCAAGATGGATATGGAATCTTGAGATGTATGGATTAAGGTTGAACAACATGTGCTTGAATAGATCAGTAAATAAGACAACTTTTATATATTCTTCTCTCAATCTTTACAATATGTTCTAATCCCAAAAAAGCAGATCCCCTTTTGTTCCATATCTCTTCCTATTTATAAGGGATATACCCCAAAAACCCTAAAAGGTACAACATAAAGAATATCCAAGGGAATATTCTTTATGTCCATTTCTGAACCTATACTGTCGTTACTTTCTTATCTGAGCTACCCGCTTCTATCATCAACCTTTATGAGAAGACTTTCAATCGTCATATCGTGCTCGACCCCGTCCTATGCCTTCCTTATCAGTTACCGTGGTCGCTAAATTTGGACTATATAGTTAGTCCTTCCGCTTGTTGGGGTCGTAGCCCTACACATCCTCGATAAGCAGACCATTTACCTTCGTCTCGGTAGAATTTGGCCATTGAATCAAGCCGGCTCAATCAAGATTGAGAGAACGATAACCAGTGGAGTCATTATTGATGTGGTCACCAGGGGATGACGTCACAGCCATGCGCGACATCATTACGCGCCTTCCTGAGACAGTGTCTACATGCTTGTTGCTTTGGTTTTATTGCCATTGACGATCCTTCGCTTTGATTCTCGCGCCATTGAGCCCCTATAAATAGATGAGGATTTCGTTTTTTCAAAAGTTCCCACCATTTCCCTCCTTCCATGATCACTGTTTTCCTCTGATCTTCTTTACTAGTTTCTGTTATTAACTTTGTCCTCACGATTCCGTTTCTTTCCTTCTTAACCAGTCATCACCTCTTTCTTTGGGTTTAGTAGCACACCTTCCATCGCCGAGAAGTCACATACCCTTTGCATTCATGACGAAGTTTTCGACGCCACTTCATTATTGATGGCTCCTCCTTCCGGCGGTAAGGACCTTGTGGCTGAAGAGGGTGAGAGTTTTCCTACCGTAGAGGAGATAATTCCCAGGAACCCCTTGTCTAGAAGCGATTTCCACTAGGAGCCTGCACCTGCTCCCGTTCCGGTGATCTCTAAGATCGAGCCGTCTTATATAGCTGAACTCCGATCTACGTATTATATCCCTTATCACGTCAAGATGGTCCAGACTGGTGGCAACATCGTAGAGGTCTATCTGTCGCGCCCCCTTTTTCCTCCACGGAAATAGGGTTTATGACTTTCAGTTGGGACAACACTTTTCTTTTGGGAAAGGGTTTGCAATCTTGAAGAGCCGCCATCTAACGATTTTAAGGTGCGTTAGGGCACCTATAGGGTTCAACTACAACTACATTTTTTGATAACTAGAGAGAGGGTAAGGGCTTGAAATTATCCCAATGGGAAGATGTTAGGAACCTCTCAGGATCCACTAGTGTGTTTCCCGACCAAATAGTTCTTTGTGAATTTGAGCAATTAACAAGTGAACAAATAAGGCCCAAATAAGAAGGGATTTTGAATACACAAGTGTTTAGAAATTATAAAAAAAAATAATAAAGTTTTGAAAAAGTTATAACTAAACATGCTGATGGATACAAAAGGGGTCCTATTTTTATTTGTAATATGGATCACATCACCCGGTAATCACTCCTCGAAAGAGGGTCTACACGTGGTATTAGCGCACCAATCATCATATCCATATCTACCCTTCCCACCCCGTTAAGTTATTAAAGCACAGATTGGTATCGACCTCTATTGCATGCTGTTACCCATCCCATTCCTATCAGTCCCAGAGGATTTAAGACTACTATTCCTATAAGAGGGAAGATTTTAGGCTAACTCTTGGGTTATAAAGTAAAAAGACTAAGGCGACATTCAAAACACATAGGACTGAATATCAGGGAAGACATGTAAAACAAATAAGAGGCTCAGATATACCTCCTCAAGTAAAGCACATAAATAGCATGACTTAAAATACATTTAGGGCCAGAATTTAAAGTACTAAGACATGGGAGTTTTAGTTGTTGAAGCAGAACAATATACTACCTAACTCAGATAAGAAGTCCGAATCAGGCCTGCCTGTTGGTTGTAGCAATTACTAATTAACTAAGGCAGATTCAATTTTATCGTTATTACCTAAGGCTTTCCTAAGAGTGTATTGATGATACCCTATGAGCATGATGTCTATTACTGATTCAAAAATGGCAAAGCAGTAATAATTTTAAATGGATAAATTGGATCCTATAGGCATGTTTTCTAAACCGCATTAATGACATGAGTGAGTTGCTTAAATTGATTCAAAGCAGTATGAGTCAAACTAATTTTAACTAAAATGGTTTCAGGTTACAACCACTATTTGTTGCTTATTTGAATTCCTACAGACATGGTATCTAATTTGGTCATAGGCATGGTATCTAATGAAGTGGAGTAGGCAGGATTTATTTGACCACAATGAGATTCTTATAGGCATGATTTCTATATTAATATTAACCCTATAGTCATGACATCTAGTTCAGAACTTGATTTAACTTATTGGCATGATGTATGATTGTAACCATTAGACCCTATATGCATGATCTCTGAGTGTAGAATTAAAATATGCATAATTTGAAAGCAGATCCTATAGGAAGGATATCTATGAGTAGAATTAAAATATTCAGAATATTAAATAGATCCCATAGGCAGGATATCTAAGTGTAAAACATGAAGAACTTCTTTAAATAGATCATATAGGCAGGATATCTACCCTCATAACAGCTAGACATGCATAATTACCCATCCATTTTCACTAGCCAACCCCAATATTTGTTTACAAATTATTATAGACCATATGTTGAATTACAAGAGAAGTGTAAAACAAGAAGTTACAACCAAAGAAGCCTGATTCAGACTTCCTCTCTGAGTTATGGAACAAAACACCTCAAATGCCACTTGTTTCAAAGCCTTTCTCAGACCTAGGTATGTCAAAGTTCCCTAAGGGGCTTAAGGGACCCCGGGCAGTGCTTACACCCATGTTTGTATAACCAGATAGAGAATAAGCGCACTGTGGAAGGGGCCAACCCTTATGTGTCCAAGTTAAGAGGGAGCTCAAGGGTCCCAAGGCAAGGCTCACACAAGAGGGGCAAAACCTAAGTTCTAAGAATATAGTGGAAGTGTAGAAACAAAGATTTTATTTAAAACTAGGTTGAGAAAACTAATGGGTAAGAGTGATTTGAAAACAGTAGTGGTAAAACTTAAATTACACATAACCAGTAATTGCACAAACATAGGTTAGGTTTGGGACATGCATAGCAATAGATGATGCTGGCATGCCCACAAACCAACCAGAGAACACAAACACATAGGAGGATATGGGGGTTTGGGATTCAAAATTCAGCAAATCATATAACAAGTGTAATAGAATGCATGCATAAGGGAAAACATTAATTTAGAATGGGACGGAGCAGATTATAGCATACTTAGTAATATAACTTGATTACATAAACATAAGCAGAAACATGCAAGAGTGAA
Organism: Nicotiana glauca; assembly: GCA_026770625.1. NCBI lineage: Eukaryota > Viridiplantae > Streptophyta > Magnoliopsida > Solanales > Solanaceae > Nicotiana > Nicotiana glauca. The sequence continues at coordinate 59,093 of MU727287.1, forward strand.
GGAAACAACTAAAGAAACATGTTATTGTTGATGCTTGAAGATTAACTAGGACATACTGGTAACAAGCAAAGTGCAGAAAGAAAAGTAAGCAAATATCCAAAGCCTAGCCTTGGCTTTCAGCCGGCTAGACAAAGCAGTAGCACAAATAGTAACAAAAGAGAGTTTTAGTGAAGTGTGTGTTCTGAACTTAGTTAGTTCGTCCGTATTTTGAAAGAAAAGAAGGTGGGTATTTATAGTTTTGAAAACAGGGCAGGAATAAGGTAATAGGTAAAGTTTAATACAAATATAGAAACAATCACCAGTCAGAATCAATTACACAAGTGATTCCCATTTAATTAAGGAATCACTGTTTAACGGGTAGAAGCAGGTCTAATTAAGGGAAGAAAATCAGTTTGGAAGCAGGCTGATTGTTGCCATATAAGGGGCAGTAAAAGCATGTAGTGAACAATCAAGTCTGAGTACAAAAAATATACTTATTTTGAGAAAAAAATCAATAAGGTAAAAACATCACAGTAAAGGGAAAGAATCAATTAATTTTAAACAGGCGAGTAAAATCAGAGCTCATATAAGAAAAACTTTTGCAATCAGTCACAAGATCGAGATCAATCAAGAAAGGAACATGCTTCTGCACTTCAGTATATAAATATAGTGAACAAAACATCAATCATGCGAGGCCAAACACATTGGAAAAAGAAACAACATACAATAGTAGGATAAATAAGCATAGGATTCAGTAGATACTCAAGGTTCACACATGTATCCAAAGTGAGGAAGAGAGTAGGAACAAGTACATGTCTTGCACTAACAAGTGGCAAAACCCTTTTGAGAGATTATGGATTCAACCATAGTCTAGTTGAAAGATAGTAAAAATCAGATAAGACACCTAAGAAAGAGAGTCTGAAACAAGAACTTTCAATTGAGTCAAGTATACATTCAAACAAACAGTTTTAGACCCAAAGACCTGGGTTTTTTAAACAATAATCGAGTTTCAAAAGATGATAAACAAATAAATCAAACAAACACATATCTAACAAATAGTTTTAGAAATCGAATGAGACCACAAAAAGAACTAGGGTTTTAACATGCTGAAACAGATAGAAGAACAACATGAGAAAAACTTAGCAAAATCACAAACATGTTAAAGTTAGAGATCTTTGAAAAGAAAAATTAAAGAAAAACCCTAATCGGAAAAGATAAAGGGTCATTTTGAAAGAAAGTTGAAACACTTTCGAGAAAACACTTAAAACACTCATAGCATGTACAGATCTAAAGTAGATATGAAAGAAATCGAAAGGTATTAGAGATTAGGGTTTCAGAAAACCCAAAAATAAACGAGAAAGACCTCGAAAGTTAATGATCTAACCGGAAAAGGTCAAGGACATGCCTTGAAAGGCCATGAATGTCTAGAAAAGGTCGCGGATGGCCGGAGAAAGGCCATGAACAACAGTCGAGCAAGGACTGGACCAGAATCCTTCGAGGTCTGGTCGTGAAACCATAGAACCAAACACATAGGAGCCATGGAAGGCTGGTACATGCCTCAAATGTCCACGGAAGGCCATAAATTAGGCAGGTATTATGGTGAGGTGAGAGAGCGGTGATAAGTTAGGATTTTAACATGATTATACCCCTTCTTGCTATTGCTTTTGTTATGAATTGCCACAAAATAGTCCCAAAATGCTTACAAGTTGCGCTTGATTGCAGGTTTGAGCGGCAAGATGACAAATGTAAAAGATCAGCTCAAAAAGGAGTGAAACCTGCCAAGTGTCAAAGACCAAGTGAATTGGGGAACAAGAAGACCTAGCGTAGACTGCACTGATTTGCCATGCGGTCGTGCTAGGAGGTTCAGAGACTAGTGCATTTCAAGAGTAATTTGCGCCGCCGCGCTCCATTTCTATGCTGTCCGCGCTTGTGAAGTTCAGAGACCGACAAATTCAAGGAAAAGTCCCACGCGGCCGCGCTACAAATCAGTGCGGTCCGTGTGGATGAGATTCAGAGAGATGGTTAATTGCCCAATTCCTGCCACGCGGCCGCGCTCCATTTATACGCGGTCCGCGCCAGTCTGCTACCACGATCGCGCTACATTTATGTGCGATCCATGCGCCCAACTTCAGAGAAGAGATATTTACAAGTCTAAGAGCCAACGCGGCCGTTCTACCTTTTTGCGTTGTCCGCGCTGAACCCGCAAGGTATTTTTGTTCAGTTTTTCCAGCCCAGTATAAATAGGATATTTTACCATTTCTAGGTCAAGTTTTAGATTCTAAACAAGAGTTGCGCTCGTGAGAACGTGTTTTAGCCTATTTTGGGCATTTTAACATTAATTCTTCCATAGATTCTTGTAGTTTAACTTTAACAATTAATTAATATGCTTAGTTCTTCATCAATTTCTGCTATTTCTTCTTTAATTATGTCTAGATAAACCCATTAGCTAGGGTTGTGGCTCAACCCTAGTGTGGGTAATTGATGGGTGTTGCTTCATAATGATAGATTGATATTGGGTGTTTGTTATTTGGGTTAATTTTATGCTTTAATTAAGGATTTGTGGTTGCAAACATTGATCCTAGATTAGTGGGTTTTGACTCTTCTTGAGAAAGAGAGTCTACCACTCCAAAATTGACCCAACAAGGAATTGGAATGGACCCATGAGAAATGGTGGTCCAAATTAACAGTTTAAACCTCGAGAGAGTAATCACCCTACTTGAACCCTAGTTGCTTGGTCTAATTGGCCTACCCAATTGGTCTCAAGAGAGTTAATTGGGCAAAATCGCTCTCTCTACCGAGAGGTGTGAGAGTGAGTACAATTGTGCAACGGTTATAATATTGACCCCAAATATGTGAATCTATTATTAGTAGTTTCTACCCGTTAGTTAACCACCTAGGTGATGCCATGACCCTAGTGCCTTTCTCTATCTTAATTACAACTTAGAAAATATCTCTTAGCATAATTTAGTCTTAATCCTTAGTTGATAATAGTAGTTAATAAAAGAAAATCCAAAAATGTTAGGAGTGCAATTAGAAGCACAAACACATTCTTAGTCTAGACAGATACGCAACTCCACTCCGAGCTCTCTGTGGAAAAATCGACCCCGATACCACTATTCGAGTAAAAGCTGTAGCATCCGCTCTTCCTACCATTGTGTAAGGTTGAGTTGGCAGCGATCAGGCGGCAGCTAGGTTTCATGAGAGTTTCAGAGAGAGTTGAGAGAGAAGGAGGATTCAAGGGTGGCGGATTGCATCAAATGATTGGGTTTTTGGGGTCGTATGGGATTAATTAAGGAAAGGGGAGATGGTGGATGTTGATCTAAATGATCAACAACCAGGATTGAAGGGGTTAGGTAGGGGACCGGGTTGGGTCATGTATATTGGGTTAGGGGTTCGGGTTTGAGATGCAATTGGGTTGAGAAATTGGGTCTGATTTGGTCCCAATTTTAGGTTGAAATTGAAATGATATTGGGCTATCATTTAAATAGCCATTTTCCTTTTAAAGTTATAAAAATAGTAAATTAATTTCTAAAAATAAATTGAAAGCACTAAAATAATTTATAGCATATAATTAATAATTTAAAAATATAGGACTTAATTTTATGAATATAAAACACAATTAAATCTTAAAAAGGCTAATATTGCATTATGCACTTTAGCTTTGAAAAATATTAAATAAAATTGTAAAAAATATGCAAAAATTAAATTAGCTATATCTTGTCATAAATGTGAAATTTCAATAAATGCACTACCAAAAATAATAATTTTAGAAATTATTATTGAGTTTTTTATGTATAAAATAAGGGAATAAATTAATTTAAAAACCTTTAAAATTAAGAAAAAAATAATAAAATATTTGGGCATACTTATATATGCATACATATGCTATTTTGAAGGTATTTTGCATATAAAAAATATTAATAAAAAAAATTGAATGTCAACAACTGCCCTTGTTTACCCGGGAAGGATGAAAGAGTTTTCAGGTAAAGATATGATGGCCAATTTTGATCGAGTGAAATGATTTGAAGAGGTTTAGGCCGCACCCTAGCTTCTGAGTTGCCTACATATCCCTGATTTTACAGGAATCAGGCCGCATGTAGTTCAGGATCCGTCGACGGAGTATGCCGATAGGTACTTTCCAAGAACGGACGTAATATTTCAGACTGGGTGAGTGAAAGGCTTACGGAAATGGTACGAATGTGGGCACGTGAGTAGAAAAGCTCCTGCCGGGATTGTTGTAACTTGCCGGTTTACCTGCAAATAAGTAATACAAGCATATATTGTGCGTAAATTAGACATGATGCAAATTTCCGTTGGACCATGAATGCTGTCTTTGAACGGTTATGATGACGTCTTTAGACCATGATGTCCTGGGCCATGTGTTGACATCCAATTTTGTCCCTCCTTTCTTCAATTAATTTCTTTGAGCTTCTAAGTTATTAATATATCAAATAATTTATTTTCTAGTATCATTTCCATTTATTATTATTATTATTATTATTATTATTATTATTTTATTACTAATACTATTAGTAATATTATTATTAAGATTAATATTACAATTACTATTCTTGTCGTTGATATTATTAGTATACTATTACTATTGCTACTATTGTTATTGTTATTGTTATTGTTATTGCTACTATTGTTATTGTTATTGTTATTGCTACTATTGTTATTGCTACTATTGTTATTGTTATTGTTATTGCTACTATTGTTATTGTTATTGTTATTGTTTATTGCTACTATTGTTATTGTTATTGTTATTGCTACTATTATTATTGTTATTGTTATTGTTATTGCTACTATTATTATTGTTATTGTTATTTTTATTGCTACTATTATTATTGTTATTGTTATTGCTACTATTGTTATTGTTATTGCTACTATTATTATTATTGCTATTATTATTATTATTATTGCTATTATTATTATTATTATTATTATTATTATTATTATTATTATTATTATTATTATTATTATTATTATTATTATTATTATTATTAT
>MU727287.1:64421-104274 GCA_026770625.1 Nicotiana glauca
GATCAAACGATTCTGGTAGAAACTAATTTTGCCAAATCTAAGGTCACCACTCGGAGACCTATTAAGTGGGAGGAAATTAATTTTCCAACCACTTGGACCTTAAATTCGGTCATTTCTCCTGAACAAATTACTAATTCTGTTTCGAGTAGTGAGTATTCTCACATTACTCAAAATCCCGACGGAAGGATTTGCATTCAGTTTGATAACGAATCCCCAACCCCTGTTAATAACAGAGGTTCAAATTCTTTTCATTTTCCCGCTATTCAACATATATCTCCTATTGAAAAGGTGGTCTATGGACCAGCTCGAAAATATGCAGCATCCCTGCATACTATCTCCAGTAGAGATAATGACAACTATGTTGAAAGGGTTAAAATTAACCCTCAAACAAACATCGTTCAAGATAGTAAAAATATTCCTGATAAGGATATTCCTTCTCCATCCGAAATGGATTTTGACCCCAATAGTGTTTAATGATTCCACACCAAATTGATTTTAGCCCGGGATCATCGGCACGTAAATTTATTCAAAAAGAATTTTTTGATAAAAGGTGGAACCAGTTTAAAACTTGATTTTTTGAAACTTATAGCAAAGAGGATTTAAATTATATTTTGCAAGAATTCTACGAATCTTGTGCTTTACATAATCAAATTATGCCTTTTGTTCCTTGGTTTATAACCACGTATTTACCACTTTATATTAAGGTTTTAACACGTTCTTACCAAGAAAGCAGTGGAAAAATTACCACCGCTTTATATCCCCCTCAAGCTCGGTTTGTGTTACCTAACAATACAGGTATCACTTTTACGGCTTTTCAAAAATTTATTGAAAAGAAGGTTGGGCAGGTCAGCATAGACGAGATTAATAATCTCTTCTCTCAAAACAATTACTTAAGCTTATATGTTAAAGTTTTAGGAGAACATATTAGTTCTCTTGATAAAAAACTTGATGAGCTTACTGTTTTGATAAAGGAAATGACTGAGAAAAATACTATTGAAGTTACATCAACTTCAAGTGTTGCTTCGACTTCAAAAGGTCAAACCATTCCTACTCATGTTCAAAGACCCCCTGAGATTCGGGGTTTTAACTCTTCTACTTTTAAAAATCTTGAAGATCTCCTCATTGAAAAATTTGATCATCTCAGTGTTAAACCAATTGATCTTTCAAACGATTTTGCTGAATGAATCGAGTCTACTCCAGACTATAAAAGAGAAATCTTGTCCGAGTTTAATAAACTCAAAGGATCCAGAGGCTTGATGAAGCCAAATAGTAGGTATTATGATAAACCAAGAATGTCAAATTATTACTATTCTCGACCTACTCCTCAAGATGTTTTAATTGAGGAACGTGATTGGAATCAGACTAATACGTCTTATAGTGGTTCCCATATTTACGAATGGAATCTCGATGGTTTAACCGATAGACAGCTAACCATCCTTGTTCATAGAATACTAATGTATTCAACTATCTGTAAAAGTACTAATAATACAGATAAGACTATTGCTAAAATGATAGTCGCTGGTTTTACCGGCCAACTTCGTGGCTGGTGGGATAATAACCTCAACCCTTCTCAAAGGGCTTCAATCATGGAAGCCAAAGCAAAAGATGCAGGTTTTGACAACCTAGGCTTTCCTCTTGCTGCAGATAGAGAAGATGCAGTTTATACTCTTATTTTAAATATTTTAGAACATTTCAGTGGTAGATTTACCAACGAAAATGAAACTATTCGAATTCTTCTAAATGGCTTGAGATGTAAAACTCTCAGCGAATTTAGATGGTATAAAGATACTTTTTTAAGTCGGGTTATGGAACTACCCGAAAATGCAAATGCATTTTGGAAGGCAAAATTTATAGATGGACTTCCACCTATTTTTGCCGAAAGGGTAAGAAATACCCTAAGAGGAAATAATACTGCTATTTCCTATGAAACTTTTACCTATGGAAACCTGGTAGGAGTTTGTACCCAAGAAGGGTTAAAGCTGTGCAACGAGTTACACCTAGCTCAACAGCTTAAAAATACTAGGAGACAAGAGAAATCTCAATTAGGAGACTTCTGTTCCAATTTCGGAATGCCTGGTATCTCGGCCAAAAGGAGTTATAAGCGTCAAGACGCGAACCATACCGATAAACCTTATCGGAAACGAAGATCTAGATATAGATCTAAAGAAGAACGTGATACTAGAAAGGAACATCGTAAATCTACTAGATTTGCAAAAAACAGATCTAAAAGAGATCTTGCCAATATTAAGTGTTACAAATGTGGAAAATTCGGCCACATAGCTCCCAACTGTAAGCTTCAAAAGTTAAAAGCTTTGGAACTAGATGATGAATCTTATAACAAGATTTATGGTCTATTGTACACTTCGGGATCCGAATCTGATTATATTTCAGAATCTGAATATGAGTCTGATGAAGACTTAATAAATTTGTCGGACAACATTGATATTCCTTCTTGTGCAACCTGTAATAGCAATGAGTGTACCTGTGAAAATGATGAATTTTATAAATTACAAGTTGTGTTTCATGATTTAAATATGAAAACTATTTCTTCTGAAAATGTCATTGAACTTTTAAAAGAAGTCACTGATAATGAACTTCGCCAAAAAATTATTGATTTTACTTCAAACTCTAGTAATACCTCTGAATCTTCAAAAAATTTTGTAAAATAAAAAATTGATTATATTCCCCCTTATACTTTTGATGAAATCAATAGACGTCGTGAAAATAGAGTCAATTTGACTCGTGAAGCCTCATTTGATGATTTAAAAGAGGAAATTGAGAATCTGAAAAGAGATATCAAATCTCTTAAACAAAATCAGATGATTTATGATCATAGAATCACTCAATTAGAGAATTACAATTCTCTAACCCAGTTGCCTACTGATAAAGGTAAAGGTATTGTTCAAAATATTGAAAAACCTCATGATTTCTCTTCTACAGACTTCAAACCTACTAATGATATGTTTTTAGGATTGATGCAAATTGTGACTGCTCATAAGTGGTATATTAATTGTACCATCCTCATTAATAATGATTTAACGATTACCGGAACTGCTATGATTGATAGTGGTGCTGATGTAAGTTGCATCCAAGAGGGATTAGTTCCCACTAAGTATTTTCAAAAAACTACTCACATTGTTAAATCTGCTTCTGGGCATGCTTTAGATATAAAGTATAAACTGCCAAATGCGCATGTTTGCCAAAACAGAGTTTGCATTCCTCATTTCTTTTTCCTTGTTAAAAATCAGTTATATCCTCCTATTATACTAGGAACTCCTTTTATAAATGCTGTTTATCCTTTTACCAATATTGATGCAAAAGGTTTTAATGCGACTTATAATAATAAAAATATTTATTATTCTTTTGTTACTGATCCTATAACTCGTGATATAAATGCTTTGATTGATATAAAACAAAAGCATGTTGATTTCTTACAACTAGAATTGTTTAGCATAAACATTTTTGATACTATGAAATCTGCTAAAACAAAAGAAAAAATTAATTTAATTTCTGAACAATTGGCTGTTGATATTTGTGCCGATCACCCTAGTGCTTTTTGGAATCGGAAAAAGCATATTGTTACGCTTCCTTACGAGGATACTTTTTTCGAGGATAATATTCCTACAAAATTTCGACCTTGCCAGATGAATGCTGAATTGGTCGACTTCTGTAAAACTGAGATTGATAGTCTCTTACAGAAAGGTTTGATAAAACCTTCAAAGTCTTCCTGGTCTTGTTCTGCATTCTATGTTAATAACGCTGCAGAAAAAGAACGCGGGGTTCCTCGTTTAGTTATAAACTACAAGCCTCTTAATAAGAGTTTAAAATGGATTAGATACCCAATCCCCAATAAGAGGGATCTTCTTTCCGGATTATATGACGCCAATATATTTTCAAAATTCGATTTAAAATCTGGATATTGGCAAATTCAAAATTTTAAGGAGCATACTTATAGGACTGCTTTTAATGTACCATTTGGCTAATACGAATGGAATGTTATGCCTTTTGGTTTGAAAAACGCCCCTTCTGAATTTCAGAAAATCATGAATGATATTTTTAATCCTTATTTGGATTTTATAATTGTTTATATTGATGATATACTAGTATTTTTAAAAACGTTTGAAACACATATCAAACATCTTGATATTTTCAAGAAAATAGTTATACAAAATGGCTTAGTAATTTCTAAACCAAAAATGAGTTTATTTCAGACTGATGTCCGTTTTCTAGGACACAATATTTGCCAGGGAAAAATCACTCCCATACAAAGGGCGATTGAATTTGCCTCTAAGTTCCCTGATATCATTACTGATAGAACCCAGTTGCAACAGTTCTTGGGAAGTCTTAACTATGTTTTCCCCTTTTATAAAAATTTATCAAGTGATTTAGCCCCATTATACGATAGGCTAAAGAAGAACTACAAGCAGCCTTGGACTGACTTACATACGAAAATAGTTCAAAACATTAAGCAAAGGGTAAAAGCTTTGCCCTGCTTAACTTTTGCCAATCCTACTTGGCAAAAGATTATTGAAACTGATGCGTCAAACAATGGCTATGGTGGGATACTGAAACAGATAAATCCCGCTAACAAAAGTGAATATCTGATTAGATATCACTCTGGAAAATGGAACGAAGCCCAGAAGAAATATGCTACTGTGGCTCACGAAATGTTGACTATTGTTAAATGTGTTTTGAAATTCCAGGATGATTTATATAATCAAAAGTTTTTAATAAAAACTGATGCTCAATCAGTTAAATATATGTTTGATAAAGACTTCAAGCATGATGCTTCTAAACTTATGTTTGCTAGATGGCAAGCTCAACTTGCACCATTTGACTTTGAAATTATTTATAAAAAAGGAATTGATAATTCTCTTCCTGACTTTTTATCCCGAGAATATTTAGATTCTTAATTAATATTTATAATTTCTTTTTCGGAGATTATTATTATTATTATTATTATTATTATTATTATTATTATAAAAATAATGTATTTAAAAGGCCAAGAAGTTGGCAAGGAAGAAATTCCAATACAAACGAATGTTCCATTATTTTTCCAGTTCTTTAGCCCATTGAGCATGGCCAAAAATCACAAATAGGGCATCCCATTTAAAACCCTTCTGCAGCCAATAACCTAGGGTTCCCACTCTCTCTTCTCTAATGCTACTGACCCCTTTCCTTGTCCCCTTCTCCATTTCCAGAAAACTTCCAAGATCTTACATCCTTCAACCAAATAAATGTCACACCATTTTCGGCAGTCTTTCCTCTCTCTCCATCATAATTCAAATACTTTGATGGAAAAAAAAAGTCTTAGTAAAAATCACTGCAACTCTGAGGCAAAGGACGATTTGGTCGATCTCTTCTCTGTCACGTTTTGGACGGATCTTGAACGGACATTTTGAATTTCAAACGGCTCTCTCAAGTTCCCGCTCCTCAATTGAACCCTAGCTTTTTTTTCCCCCATATAAATACTACCATAAGCTCTTAGCCGAGATATCGGTGGATACCTTCATCCCGCGGCTAAAACTATTACTCTACTATTTTCTCAAGCCTCTAATTTCATTCTTATCATTCGAGGTTTAGTATCAGTTCGTGAGTAGGTCGGAGACTCGACGACTCCCCGTTCACTGCTCACAAAAAGGTAAAATTCGGCCCTTTTCTGATTTTTATTTCTTTTCAGTGGCACGCCTGCTTAGAAAAATCATGTTTCAGTTTTCTTTCTTTAGTTGTACTAAAATATGTTAGTAGACGGTGTGTCCTTAAAAGAACATGTCATTTGGGTATTTTGTATAATAGTTGTATAATTGCACATCATTTTATAAGTTTAAATCTTTTCTTGCATTTGATAATAAACATGTCATGTATATTGCCGGTGTTTCTTTAGGGTATAGGGATATTAATTTGGATTTCAGTAGTTAGTAATGTAGTTGTATACATATGTGTTACTATGCTGGAATCTTTGTTTATATACTTTAAAAAACTATGCTCCTTAAGTGACTACTACTATGGTTGGACAATGAATGACATTTTGATGTATTGAGATAAAAGAACAACTTTACTGTCTAAATGATAACGTCTTCTTTCTTTATGCCCATTTGTTAGAGTAACGAAAATGATTAGTGTCTTGTTCTAAGGTTTAGATAATATATGTATAAGATACTAAAAAATGCCTTGCTTGAAATAAATAGGATCGACATAGTGTAAACTGTTGGATTAACCTTACGTTTTTTTTGCATTTCGGATATCATCTTTATGAGTCCTATTGTGGCTCTTGAATGAATATTTGCAGCAGTAGAATCTTGTCTTACACCTAATATGTTGAATCTTTCTCTTTATGAATTGAGAAAAAATAAATCTTAGGAAAAATCTTGTCTAGTTGCCAAGGATAAAATTTGTATTCTCTATTATCACTTAGAGACTATGTGAATACGATTGAATAATATCTCATCCTTAAGCTAATTTTAGCTAATAAAATCTATTTTTTTCTGCGAAATATTGATGCATATTTATAAGTCCTTTTATAATTAATAGTTTTTAATCTAAAGGTGGTTTTAAGATGTGCAAAAACGTATTCTTGTCTGCCTGTTAAGTTAGTACAGTTCCCACTTTAGGATCTTACTCTATAGAAGATAGGTGTTTTTTTTACCTTGAAACACTATTTAAGAACCCATTTCTGTTAGTAAAGAATTATACTTTTCATATTTTCAATTATTATGACATGTTGAAATTATTTGTTTAGTATAACTTTGCAAGTTGTTTTCTCTATTTGTTGTCTTTCTTTAATCTTAAGAGGCATATGTTCCCCTCTAACTCTTTTATTCTTTCTTTGTTTTCGCATGAACACTGGAGATGAAGAGTCTCACTTTGAGACTCAACAACGTCGTAACACACATGGAGATTGCACATCCCCGAGTTCCTTTTCCAGCTTTTACACTGTCTAGACAACAAAATACAGAAGAAAAAATCTTCTGGAGAGCTGACATGGCTCTTGACAATTCCAATTCTTTTCTTTTGTTTACATGCTGATGTAATTAATATTCTATGTGATTGCTTGTTAATAGCTATACTTTATCTAATCATTTATATCTTTGCTCTAATTAACAATAGGATACTTATTTATCACATAGGGCGATGTAGCAATCTTAAGAGCTTTAGGAAAAACTAGTAACAAACTCTCCTATATTTGACTAAGTTAGATGAAGTAGAAACTGGCCCATTTTGAGTCAAGCAATTTCGAACATCAAGCTCTGAGTTCCAAAGCATATCAGATTTTTACTTCAAACATTTGGGTCACGTTTTGGTTCCATTAATATCATTTGGCTTGGGATCAAAATCACCTTTTACAAAAAAAATATTTTAGTGCAAAATACCTCTCTTTTATTTAATCATTTTCAGCAACAGATCTATTCGGCTATTAAACACTTTCTCTAATCTTAAGCCGCTTTCACTCTGGCTACTTTGACATAGCATTAGCCTTAATTAACTTTAGTCCGATCGGTTAACCATTTAAACTGGATCTTAAAGGGTACCTTAAAAACCTTCCCTTTAGATTAGTTGAACCCTTACCTAGATTCTTTAGGTTAAGCAGATCATTAAAAGAGGTGTACTTTAACAACATTAGGTGTCCTAATTTACCATAACTAATTAGGTGGCGACTCTTTAACTATAATCAAACTCGGAAATGCCTATATGTTATACCTTACTTTAACCAGTTTAAAATGGAGTATAACACCATGAAGCGTATAATAAAGGATTCGCAGGCCATGAAATGATGCTCTCGGGCTATGGGAATGGTGCCTCCGAACAATGACGCCTTTTAATAATGATATGCAAAAGATTGAAAGGGATCCTCAAGCCATGACATGGTGTTCTCGGGCTATGAGGATGGTGCCTCCGAACGATGACGCCTTTTAAATAAGTTGGCAATATTTCAGCCCATGAAGGATGCAGTAGCATGTGGCAATCTTTCATCCGTGCAATGTGGCGATCTCTCAGCAGTGCAATGTGGCGATCTTTCAGTCGTGCAATGTGTCGATCTTTCAGCTGTGCAATGTGGCGATCTTTCAGTCATGCAATGTGGCGATATTTCAGCCGTGCAATGTAGATGGAGACAACATTTAGTCTCAGAAGGCAGAATGGTAGCCTTATGCAAGTTGGAAGGCAGAATGATAGCCTTATGCAATGCAGATGCAGATGGAGACATCGTTTAGTCTTAGAAGGCAGAATAGTAGCCTTATGCAAGTTGGAAGGAATAATGGTAGCCTTATGCAATGCAGATGCAGATGGAGACAACATTTAGTATTGGAAAGCAGAATAGTAGCCTTATGCAGTGCACACACATATAGAGGTAGAGCTTAACCTCGGAAGGCAGAATGGTAGCCTTATGCAGATTGGAAGGCAGAATGGTAGCCTTATATAATACAGATGCAGATAGAGGTAGAGCTTAACCTCGGAAGGCAAAATGGTAGCCTTATGCATATTGGAAGGCATAATGGTAGCCTTATGCAATGCAGATGAATGTAGAGGTAGAGCTTAACCTCGGAAGGCAGACTGGTAGTCTTATGCAAGAAATAAAATAGCAAATGACAGTAGAGTTTCTTATCTGATAGCATATTGCAGCGTTGTAATTACTAGGAGCATTGTGACATACAGGACATTACTAGTGTGCGGATAGTAAATATTGGTAAGTGTAACGGTAGAGTCGTATTCTTGAACAATGTTTGTTTTGTGAGTGTGCATTATGTTTTAATAATTTCACAATCCTTGTGTCTGCATCCAAAGAAAAATCATGAGTTTTGTAAATGGAATAGTTAGTTCGTATCCCCGTGGGATTTGCTTGACTCATTCAGCCTTTGATCTGGCAATACCGTCGGTATCATCGGGTTAGCGTTGCTAAACAAAGCAGTTTCAATAGTAGACATGCATGATTTTGTAAAAGTGTGACATAAATGTATAATAATAAAAAAAATAGTTTTTAGATGAACCGCTGACTGTGATGCGATTTAGGATATTGCAACATCTCTCTCTACGAAAATTTGAGGGTCCTCCTCAAAATTCTACCCCAGTTTGCTGGGTTGATGCTTCTGACTATTGCTCGTGCGGAGATTGGCTAAAATTACTTTGGAATTTTGAGGGTCCTCCTTAAAATTCTGCCCCAGTTTCCAATTTGGGGGGGGGGGGGGTAAGAAATTTTTATTGAATTATGACAGAACCCATAGGGCTGCGTACGCATCCCCTTTTAAACAGAGATCAGGTCAGGCGTAGTTCAATTACATCATATAGGGAAAACATAAAGATCACACATAGTAACGCTTGATTGCATTTGAATTGATCGGCTTTGGCCAGACTTCTCTGTCTAATTATGCATGTATGAGGGCTCGTCCTGTCAAAACTCGACGAACCATAAATGGGCCCTACCAGTTGGGAGAGAACTTCCCTTTGGCTTCATCCTGATGCGGAAAAAATTTCTTTAATACCAGCTGCCTCGGTGTGAATTGTCTCGGCTTGACCCTCTTGAGTTGACCATGGAAAATTGTGTTCATTCTCTTTCCATCTATAAGAGCTAGCTACTAGTAGTGACTCTTCACCTATTTTGCATAGTTGAGCTCAGCTTCCTGTGTGATTCTTAAGGAAGGAATTTCTACTTCGGCGGGAATGCCGACGTTTGTACCATAAACCAGCATATAAGGGGTTGCCCTAGTTGATGTGTTGACTGTGGTGCGACACCCTAATAGAGCAAACGATAACTTCTCGTGCCACTATTTATGCTTCTCTATTATTTTCCTCAATATCTTCTTGATATTCTTGTTGGCGGCTTCTACGACTACATTTATTTGAGGCTGTAGGCTGTGGAATTCTTGTGTCCGATCTTCAAGGTTTCACACATGGTTTTTATCAAGTCGCTATTGAGATTGGAGCCATTATCAGTAATGATTGACTCTGGAATACCGAATCGACAAACAATGTGGTCTCGGACAAAGTCTGTCATGACTTTCTTAGTCACTGCTTTGTAAGATGCTGCTTTAATCCACTTGGTGAAATAGTCAATTGCCACTAGGATAAACCTGTGTCCGTGGCGGCAGGCTCAATTGGTCCAATGACGTCCATTCCCCAGACGGCGAACGACCACTGTGATCTTGTTGTGTTAAGCTCGCTCGGAGGTACCTTTATCATGTCTGCATGTATCTGACATTGATGGCATTTCCGGACATACTGGATGCAGTCTATTTCCATAGTTATTCAAAAGTAACCAGCCTGAAGTATCTTCTTTGCTAAGACAAAACTCTTCATATGTGGACTATATGTCCCAGCATGGATTTCTTCTAGTAGCCTGGATGCTTCCTTTACATTGACACATCTTAATAGTCGCAAATCAGGAGTCCTCCTATACAGGATTTCTCCGATGTGAAAGAAATTGTTGGACAATCTCCGCATTGTGCATTTCTGAGTATGATTGGCAAGCTCCGGGTACTCTCCTTTTGCCAGATATTCCTTGATATCATGAAACCAAGGCCTTCCATCTGCTTCCTCTTCAACATGGGCAAAATAAGCTGGCTGATTGTGAATTTTCACCGGGATGGAATTAATGAAATTCTTGTCTAGATGTTGTATCATGGATGATAGGGTAGCCAATGCATCGGCAAACTCGTTCTGGACTCTGGGAACGTGTCGGAATTCTGTCTTTGTGAACCTCTTTCTCAATTCCTGTACATGATGCAGATACGGGAGTATCTTGGAGTTATTGGTTTTCCATTCTTCTCGTACCTGATGTATGAGTAAATCTAAGTCTCCGATCACTAACAACTCTTGCACATTCATGTCAATGGCCATCTTGAGCCCTAAGATGCAGGCTTCATACTCGGCCTTATTATTGGTGCAGGGGAATCTGAGTTTGGCAGACACTGGATAATGTTAACCGGTTTCTGATACTAAGACCGCTCCTATGCCAACTCCTTTGAAGTTTTCTACTCCAACGAAGGACATTCTCCAACTGTCATAGGATTCTGCAATATCTTCTCCTATGAATGGTACCTCTTTATCAGGAAAAGATGTTTTCAAAGGTTCATATTCTCCATCCACGGGGTTTTAGCAAGGTGGTTTGCCAGTACTTGTCCTTTGACTACCTTCTAATTTACATAAACAATGTCGAATTCACTCAAAGGATTTTCCAATTGGCTAGCTTGCCAGTGGGTATAGGCACAGAAGTAATGTCTCAGCTTATGAGCTACCCAAGTCAAAGCACAGCGAGGTACGTTCCAAAAGAGAATACCGAGCTTCTTACGGGGTTAACTTCTTACTAAGATAAAAAAAATGGCATGTTCCTTTCTCCTCATTTCATCGTGCTTCCCTAAAACCAACAGAAAGCTCCATCTAACACTACAAGGAGAGCAATAAGGGTCTACCTGGCTCGGGAGGAACTAGGACCGGTGGTGTTGATAGGTACTCCTTGATTCTGTCGAAGTCCTTTTGGCAGTCATCTGTCCATTTTGTAGCGGCGTCCTTCCTTAGAATTTTAAAGATTGGTTCACAGATAACCGTAGATTGCGCTATGAATCAACTGGTGTAGTTCAACCTTTCCAGGAAACTCATCACATCTTTTTTGTTGTTTGGCGGTGGAAGTTCTTGAATGGATTTAACCTTTGATGGATCCATCTCTATTCCCTGGTGGCTCACAATAAGCCCAATCAACTTTCCGGCAGGAACCCCAAATGCACACTTTGCGGGATTCAGCTTCAAGTTGTACCTTCGCAATCTATTGAAGAACTTCCTAAAATCTTTCATGTGACCAGTGTCCTTCTTGGACTTGATGATAACATCATCCATATATACCTCAATCTCCTTGTGTATCATATCATGAAAAATGGTAGTCATGGCCCTCATGTAGATGGCCCCTACATTATTCAGGCCGAATGACATCATCTTGTAACAATACACTCCCCACGGCGTAATGAAAGCCGTTTTGTCAGCGTCTTCCTCATCCATCCAGATCTGATGATAACCAGCGAAACAATCTATAAATGATTGCAACTCATGCTTGGCGCAATTGTCAATTAAGATGTGTATATTCAATAAAGGGAAGTCGTCTTTTGGACTGGCCCGATTGAGATCCCGGAAGTCGACACAGACTCTAACCTTCCCGTCCTTTTTTATCACTATCACGATATTGGCTAACCCTGTCGGGTATTCCACTACCCTGAGAACCTTAGCTTTCACTTGCTTACTGACTTCTTCCTTGATTTTCAAACTCATATCATGCTTGAACTTTTTTGAGTTTTTGCTTTACCGGCGTACATGTTGGATCGATTGGCAGTTTATGGGACACAATAGATGTACTCAGACCAGTCATGTCATCATACGACCAAGCTAATATGTCCTCATATTCCTTTAGAAATAGCAGTAAGTGAACGTTGATTCGTGTTTCCTTGACGTTTTCTTCATTTTCCAAGTTAACAATTTCTGTTTCGTCCAGGTTGGACTTAGGTCTGTTCTCAAAGTTCTCGACTTCTTTGATAATCTCCTCAGGTATGTCATCTTCTTCTGAATCGATGTACGTTTGTTGCGTTGTCTCATTGCATGTCACAGTCATTGGTTCATCAAGATAAGTAATAGTAATGTTGTATTGGTAAAGTAAGGGGGAAAACGATAGCAATAAATATTAATTCATAAGAAAAATCAAACATACTTTTGATAAAACGAGTAATTGTTTTGAACATTGAAGATCTTATTGCAGAAATTGAAAAATGCGAAAAGAAAATCATTCAGTGAATAAAACAATGAATAATGCTTGTTTTAGCCTTGCTACCCCGAGGGTCGTCGGGCTCTGGTTGTCCTGATGGTCCAATCCTTGAGATATGCCCCTCTACTTAAGATGATCATGCCAGAGTGCACGAACTAACCTTTGGGGAGCAAAATAATAAACACGAAAAATAAAACAAAAGGTAATCAAGACAGTTTGGATCATAAAAAGTATTGCAATATTTAAACACGTAGTGCAGGAATATAAAGCGTATCCTAATTTGGGAACCTCGTTGTGCCCGAGGTGGGCCTAGCGACAAGTTGATTTGGAGAACTTGAAATGCTAAATGCCTCATTTCATTGATAATTGATAAGACGAATCTCAAATTGACATTAAATAAATAGAAAATAAAAGTTACTAATGGCCACTGCCCTTGTTACATTTTAAAGCGAAAAAGATAAATTCCTATATACTTGGTCCTAGAAGGACCTTCCCCAGATTCGGCATCCTTGGATCCGTCAAACAGATTCTCCAACCTGCAAAGTCCTAACAATAGGTATGCTCTGGCTAGATGTCCACCTTCGGTCCCTTTAGCCGCTTGACAAAATCTTCCCACCAACTTAGCAACCTTGGGTGGATGTTGGTGACCATGCCGAATCTGGGGACTTCGTGCCACATATTTTTGCAAGGCAAATAAGGTTATACCCTTTACCCACCGGACTCGACTATTTAATATCAATGATTAGCATAAAGCATCTAGTTCTCCAAATAAATACACAGAACGTGAGTACGTCCATTTTGGGTTTAGGGAAACCTAGTGGACTTTGGACAAGGCTATCTTAAAGGATCATTATGTAGACAACATAAATGATCCGGCTAGGTTTGACCATGATGCATGCACAATTTGAACAGAGTAAGGTTTTTATGGGGTTTTAGACTGGTACCCTTGAGCGGACAACTCAAGGGGGATGGCTCGGAACTGTCGACTGCACCGCTGATCGACTAGTTTTACTGCAAATATGCCTTTCCAAATTTAGGGGTTAATAATATAGGAAGAGTGCAACCACTCATTATAAGCGTTGCTATAGGATTTGTTTGACACGAGTGGAGTATGATGTTGAGCATGATTATGCAATAATTAAAAGCATGTTGACATGTATTTGCACATTAAGAAAGCGATAAATACAATAGCTCCATAATTTAAAGCAATAAAGGAAAGAAACAATGGAGATATGTCAGTTTTGCCTTTTAAAAAAGAAATTAAATGCTTAAAAGAATTAAACATATAATTGCACATAGGGAGAGGTACAAATTCACAAGAATAATCAGAAATGGTAAAAGCCTAAAGAATCCCCAGCAGAGTCACCATGCTGTCACGCCCCCCTTTTCCTCCGAAAAAATCAGGTTTATGACATTCGGTTGGGACAACTCTTTCCTTTTGGGAAAGGAGTTTGCAATCTTGAAGAGTCGCCACCTAACAATTTTAAGCTGCATTGGGGCACCTATAGTGTTCAACTACAACTACATTTTTTGATAACCAGAGAGAGGATAAGTACTTGAAATTATCCCAAGGGAAAGGTGTTAGGCACCCCTCAGGATCCACTAGTATGGTTCCCGGCCAGATAGTTCTTTGTGAATTTTTGCAATTACAAGTGAACAAATAAGGCTCAAATAAGAAGGTGTTTTGAATACACAAGTGTTTGGAAATGATAAAAATAAAAGAAAGTTTTGAAAGATTTATAACTAAACTTGCTGACGAATACAAAAGGGGTGCTAGGTTTATTTGTAATATGGATCACATCAATTCAATACCCGGTAATCACTCCTCAAAAGAGGGTCTACATGTATTAGCGCATCGCTCATCATATCTATATCTACCCTTCCCACCCCGTTAAGATATTAAAGCGCGGATTGGTCTCGACCTCTATTGCATGTTGTTACCCGTCCCTACGATTCCTATAAGAGGGAAGATTTTAGGCTGATTCTTGGGTTTTAAAGGAAAAACGCCTAAGGCGACATTCAAAACACATAGGATTGCATATCAGGGGAGACATGTAAAACAAATAAGAGGCTCAGATATAACTCTTCAAGTAAAACACATAAATAGCATGACTTAAAACACATTTAGGGCCAGAATTTAAAGTACTAAGACAGGGGAGTTTTAGTTGTTGAAGCAGACCAATTTATTACATAACTCAGATAAGAAGTCCAAATCAGGCCTGCCTGCTGATTGTAGCAGTTACTAATTAACTAAGACGAATTCAGTTTTATCATTATTACCTAAGGCTTGCCTAAGATTGTATTGATGATACACTATGAGCATGATGTCTATTACTGATTCAAAAATGGCAAAGCAGTAATAATTTTAAACGGACAAATTGGATCCTATAGGCATGATTTCTAAACCGCATTAATGACATGAGTAAGTTGCTTAAAATGATTCAAAGCAGTATGAGTCAAACTGATTTTAACTAAAATGGTTTCAGGTTATAAGCTCTATTTGTTGCTGATTTGAATTCCTACAGACATGGTATCTCATTTGGTCCTATAGGCATGATATCTAATGAAGTGGAGTACGCAGGATTTACTTGACCACAATAAGATTCCTATAGGCATGATTTCTATATTGATATTAACCCTATAGTCATGACATCTAGATCAGAACCTCGTTTTAACTTATGGGCATGATGTGTGATTGTAATCATTAGACTCTGGAGGCATGGTCTTTAAGTGTGGAATTAAAATATGTAGAATTTGAAAACAGATCCTATAGACAAGATATCTAGGTGTAGAATTAAAATATGCAGAATATTAAATAGATCCTATAGGCAGGATATCTAAGTGTAAAACATGCAGAACTTCTTTAAATAGATCCTATAGGCAAGATATATACCTTCATAACAGCTAGACATGCATAATTACCCATCCATTTTCACTAGACAACCCCAATATTTGATTACAAATTATTATAGACCAAATGCTGAATTACAAGAGAAGTGTAAAACAAGAAGTTACAACCAAAGATGCCTGATTCAGATTTCCTCTCTGAGTTAAGGAACAAAATACCTCAAATGCCATTTGTTTCAAAGCCTTTCTCAGACCTAGGTGTGCTAAAGTTCCCTAAGGGTCTCCAAAGACCCCGGGTAGTGCTTACACCCAGGTTTGCATAACCAGATAGAGAATAAGTGCAGTGTGGAAGGGGCCAACCCTTATGTGTCCAAGTTCAGAGAGAGCTCAAGGGTCCCAAGGCATGGCTCACACAAGAGGGGCAAAACCTAAGTTCTAAGAGTATAGTGGAGGTGCAGAAACCGAGATTTTATTTAAAACCCGGTTGAGAAAAGTAATGGGTAAAGGTGATTTGAAGCGTACGATAGGGTTCCTAGGGAGGTCTTATGGAGTTGCTTAGAGGTTAAAGGGGTCCCGGTTGCCTACATTAAGGTGATTAAAGACATGTATGATGGAGCTAAGACTCGGGTTAGGACAGTAGGAGGCGACTCCGAGCTTTTCCTAGTTGTTATAGGGTTGCACCAAGGGTCTGCATTCAGCCCTTTCCTATTTGCCCTGTTGATGGATGCCATAATGAATCATATTCAAGGGGAGGTGCCATGGTGCATGCTATTTGCTGATGACATAGTCCTAATTGACGAGACACGACGCAAAGTCAATGAGAGGCTAGAGGCTTGGAGACATGCCCTTGAGTCTAAAGGTTTCAGGCTGAGCAGGACGAAGAGGAATACATTGAGTGCAAATTTGGGGCCGAGCCGACGGAAGCGGGAGTGGAAGTGAGGCTTGACTCTCAAGTCATCCCTAAGAGGGGTAGTTTCAAGTACCTTGGGTCAGTTATTCAAGGGATAGGGGAGAGCGACAAGGATGTCACACACCGTATAGGGGTGGGGTGGATGAAGTGGAGGTTAGCGACGGGAGTCCTGTGCGACAAGAAAGTGCCACTGTTACTAAAAGGTAAGTTTTATAGAGCAGTGGTTAGGCCTGCCATGTTGTATGGGACCGAATGTTGACCGGTTAAGAACTCATACATCCAGAAGATGAAAGTATCAGAGATGAGGATGTTGAGGTAGATGTGCGGGCATACAAGGATGGATAAGATTAGGTGAAGATATTCGAGATAAGGTGGGCGTGACCCCCATATAGGACAATATGCGGGAAGCAAGACTCAGATGGTTCGGGCATATTCAGAGGAGGAGAACTGATGCACCAGTGAGAAAGTGTGAGCGACTAGCTGTGGTGGGCACGAGGAGAGGTAGAGGGAGACCTAAGAAGTATTGGGAAGAGGTGATCAGACAGGACATGGCGCGACTTAGGATTACTGAGGACATGTCCCTTGATAGATAACTGTGGAGGTCGAGCTTTAAGGTTGCAGGTTAGGGGAAAGTTGTGGATAATTCTATAACGCACTAGAGTGAGACTAGCATGTTAGGAGTTAGTCTTAGGATGCTACTGATCAGCTAATGATGTAGGACTTTATCTGTTGGATATTAGTATACTTTCCATTTTTTTCGTATTTCCTATATTTCTTATATTTCTTTTATTTTGTTATTTATGTTATTTTATGTTGAGCTATTGATAGTACTAATATATCATCTCTTGTTTCTTTCTTAAGTTGAGGGTCTCCTAGAAACAACCTCTCTACCCCTCGGGGTAGGGGTAAGGTCTGCGTATATATTACCCTTCCCAGACTCCACTTGTGGGATTATACTGGGTTGTTGTTGTTATTGTTGTTGTTCCATGTATTTAGTCCCTTCATTATTTTGGCCTGGAGAAGCAGTCAGCAGGCGGAGCGATGAATCATACCTTGAACTTTGAGACATCCCCTTTGTCGCCTCATTAAAAATCTCCCCGAGAAAACCCAATTGGGACAAAACCCGAGTGAGAAAAAAAGTACAAATTGAAAGGCATCCCTTTTTAGAAGTTGAAGTATTTGAGGTGGGCGACATTCCAATTGTTTTATAGTTGTTTTCCTCCATTGTTTCTAGTTGGAATGCTTATTTGCTTGCTACTGTTGTGATCTTATATGGCCCGTCCCAATTGGTTCCCAGTTTGCTTTCTTTCGGGTCTTTGCTGGCTAGTGTCTTAGCCTTGAGAACATAGTCTCCGACTTTGGGCGGCCGTATTTTGGCTTTTTTGTTGTAGTACTTTTCTGTTTGTTGTTTTTGAGCTACTATTCTTACTTAATCCATGTCTCTTCGTTCTTTTGTCTCGTCGAGGTTTTGTTTCCTATTCTCGTCATTGTTTTGTCCACTTTCGTTGGAGTATCTCAGGCTAGGCTCTCCGACCTCGACAGGTATCATGGCGTCATTTCCGTAGACTAGTGAATATGGAGTTTCTCCTGTGCTCATTTTTTGCATGGTGTGGTAGGCACATTGTACTTCTGGTAGAAATTCTTGCCATAACCCTTTGGTGTCCTCGAGCTTTTTCTTTAAGATGTTCAATATTGTTTTGTTGGAGCATTCATCTTGACCGTTATTGGCGGGATGATATGGAATGGAGAGTATTCGCTTGATGTATCATTTTTTGAAGAACTCGATGGTCTTTTTCCCTGTGAATTATGGCCCATTATCACAGTTGATTTCTTTGAGATTCCAAAGCGACATATGATGTTTCTCCATATAAATGTGATGACATCCTGTTTGTGTATTTGGGTGAATGCACCTGCTTCCACCCATTTGGGAAAGTAGTCAGTTAAAACCAAAAGGAAACGTGTCTTACCTTGCCCCGCTGGGAGGGGTCCGATGATGTCCATTCCCTATTTGATGAACGGCCATGGCAAAGTGACGGAGTGGAGATGTTCGCTCATCTAGTGTATCATAGGTGCGTACTTTTGACATCACTCACATCTCTTAACGCAATTTGTAGCTTCCTTTTTGATAGTGGGCTAGTAATATCCTTCCCGTATGAGGCATCTAACGAGGGATCAGTTGCATGTATGGACACCACAGTGACCTTCGTGTACTTTTTCGAGCACGTTCCTTATTTGACTCAGCCCCAAGCATTTTGTCAAGGGGCCCCCAAACATTCTCTTGGTCGTGGTTTATGATGATGTACCTGGCCGCTTGCATTCAAAGCTTTTTGGCTTCCTTTTTGTCTCGCGGGAGTACTCCCTCCTGCAAATATGTCATCATGCCTTGAAGATTTGGAGGCATTATTTGTACGGTATCCCTTGTGAGATTTATACTGATCATCGGAGTTTGCAACATCTATTCAAGCATAAGGATCTTAATTTGCATCAGAGGAGGTGGTTAGAGCTACTTAAGGATTATCATATGACCATTTTGTACTACCCGATGAAGGCTAATGTGGTGGCCGATGCTTTGAGTCACCGGGCAGAGAGTTTGGGGAGTTTAACTTATCTATCAGCAGCAGAGAGCCCATGGCATTGGATGTTCAGGCCTTATCCAAATATTTTGTGAGATTGGATATTTCTGAGCCGAGTCGAGTATTGGCTTGTGTGGTCTCTCGACCTTCTCTTTATGATCGTATTAGGGAACGTTAGTATGATTATCCCAATTTACTTGTCCTTAAGGATATAGTCTAGTATTGTGATGCTAAGAAGGTCACTATTGAAGATGATGGAGCATTGAGAATGCAGGTCAGGCTATGTGTGCCTAATATGGACGGTTGCGCCAGTCCCAAGTCAAATTTATGGAATGTACCTCAAGTTTGTCTATTGACGAGTGGAGGAGGGTGACCATATTCTCCTTAGTGATATTTTTGGTGGCTGATGCTAATTTGGCGAGGCCATCTGCCTCGATATTTTGCGCTTGAGGTATCTAGTTGAGTCGACATTCATCTAATCCTGGCACTAGTTTATGAATTTATGCCTGTTACTTTTGCAGCCTTTACTCTTTGATTTGGAAAGTCCCTGTAACTTGGTTGACGATGAGTTGTGAGTCGCATCTAAGGATGAACCGTCGTGCTTCATATTTGAGATCTAGCTTTAAACCTACAATTACGGCCTCATACTCAGCCTCATTGTTAGCCATATCGGGGTACCGTATGGACTGGTGGATAACTTCGTTTGTTGGGACTTCGAGTACGAGTCCTAGTCCAGATCCCGACGCATTGGATGCACCATCAGTATAAAGGAACTGGAGGTTAGGTTGGCCATGGGAAGTACGAGAAGCTTCTTGCTCGACCTCGAGCAGTATTTTGGCACTGAAATCGGCAACGAAATCGGCGAGTACCTACAATTTTATTGCCATTTGCGGCTGATATGTTATATCATGCTTGCTCAATTCTATGGACCACTTGTCCAGTCTTCCCGATAGTTTGGGTTTATGTAGGATGCTCCGCAAGAGGAAGGTCATTACTACCGATATGGGATGGCACTAAAAATCGTATCTAAGCTTTCTTGAAGCTATAACCAGTGCTAAAGCCAATTTTTCGAGGTGAGGTGCCTTGTTTTGGCGTTGACCAGGGTTTTGCTAATATAATAAATTGGAGACTACGTACCTTTATTTTCGCGGACCAACACTGCACTTACTGCGACTTCTGAGATGGCCAGGTAGATTAAGAGGTGCTCTCCAGGTTCTGCTTTGGCGAGTAGTGGAGGCGAGGACAAGTATGCCTTTAGTTCCCTCAAGGCCTTGATGCATTCTGAATTCTACTGGATCTCGCTATATTTTTTCAGCACGTTGAAGACTTTATGGCACCTGTCGGATGACTGTGAGATGAATCTCGATAGGTCAGATATATAGCCAATCAGTTTTTGCACCTATTTCTTGTCTGTCAACACTTCAGGTATCCCTTCAATGGCTTTGATCTGGTATGGATTGACTTTGATGCCTCTTTGTGATACCAAGAAACCGAGAAATTTTCCTGAGGTTACACCGAAGGTGCATTTTTCGGGATTTAGTTTCATGTCGTACTGCCTTAATATACCGAATGCCTCTTTAAGGTGGTCGATGAGATCTTCTTTCCTTTTTGACTTGACCAGCATATCGTTGATGTAGACTTCCATTGTCTTGCTGAGTTGGTCTTTGAACATCTTGGTGACAAACCTTTGGTATGTTGCTCTTGTATTCTTTAACCCGAATGGCATGACTCAGTAATAGTACATTCGCTGATGGGTGATGAAAGTAGTTTTCTCCTGATCCTCCTCCTCCATGAGGATTTGGTTGCAACCTGAGTAGGTATCCAAGAATCTTAACAATTCGGGCCCTGTTGTTGCATCGATGAGCTGGTCGATGTGAGGAAAGGGGAAGGAGTCTTTGTGCATGCTTTGTTTAGGTTTGTGAAATCTGCGCACATCCGCCATTTCTCATTTTTCCTTTTTACCATGACCACATTTGCAACCCATTGGGAGTATTTTGATTCCCGGATGGAACCGTTGGCGAGTAGCTTATCTACTTCATCACCGACATCCTCGTTGATTGCAGCGTTGAATTTTCTTCTTATTTGTCACACTAGTGGATAGAGTGCGTCAACGTTCAGCTTGTTGGTGGCAACATCTTTCAGGATGCCTCGTATATCTGCATGGGAAAAAGCGAACAAATCGGTGTTGTCAATTAGAAACTTGTGAAATTTTCCTGGTTTTGAGAGTTTGTGTCCAATGTAAGCCTTTTGTTTCAGTTGTTACTGTCCAGTTGGACGGAATCAAGATCTTCTACCGTTGATTCAGCGGCTTCCGCGATGTTGGGGTCCCTGATGACATCTGTTTGCACGTCGAGTCTGGTCCTCGACTCCGGTGATTGTTATGCTTCTGAGTTTGTTCCTTTTAGCTATTGGGTGCATGTGAAGTCTTGGGCGATGCGATAACACTCTTGGGCGGTGTGTTGTTTGCCTCGGATGCTGAATATCCCCTATGGAGTAGGGAAATTTATCACTTGATATAGGCTTGACGGTATGGCTCTCATGGCGTGAATCCACGGCCGCCCTATGATGGCGTTGTAAGTTGTATCCTAGTTCATGACGTGGAACATTGTTTCTACGGTGATACCCCCGGCCAAATCGGGCAGCGTTATCTCCCCAGAGGTTCGCTCAACTGCATTATTGAAATTCGTTAGTGCTATGCAATGCAGTACTATTTTGTTTTCGAGTCTCATTTGTATGAGGACTCGAGGGTGGATAATACACGCACCATTTCCGTCGTCTACCATTATTCTTTTCACATCAGTATCTGAAATATGTAAAGTAATAACAAGATCATCGAAATGAGGGAAAGTCAAACCGTCGGTATCTGACTTATTGAAGATGATACTGTCTCCAAAGTCATCGTACCGTTTGTGAGTGATTGACCGCTTGAGTTTGTGTGTAGTGGTGAACTTCACATGGTTGATCGTTGCTTCATCGCCTCCGCTAACGATCATTTGGATGGTGCGAGCGGGGGAGGGTGACTTTGGAGGTCCCTGGTGTTTTTCTCGTTCGCAGCCGAAGTTAGCTTGTCCATGCTGGCTCATCAGTTCCCCCAAGATCCCTTGGTTCAACATGCTTACTACTTCTTGCCGTAGAGCTATGCAGTTCTCAGTTTTGTGACTCCGCTACTAGTGAAATTCATAGAGGACGTTCGACTTTCGTGTACTTGGGTCGGACTTCATCTTTTGTGGCCATTTCACCTTTGTGCCAAGCTTCTCTAGTGCGTACACTATCTCTGAAGGGGAAACACAAAAATTATGAGCGAATAAGAGTGGAGGCATACCTCTTTCGTTTCGTTGAGTTCCTGTTTGCGGCCTGGGCGGCCCTTCCGCATGTTGAGGAGACGGTGGGACGTCTGTTCTAACGTAGGGCTGATGTCTTTCTCGGTTGAGACGAGGGCTTGGTTGATCTCTCCGACTGTCGTTGCGATGATCTTTTCTTGAATCTATTTAAAGCGATGTCAACCGTTGAGTTGGGTCGTTAAGGTCGTCCTCGTCGGCTCTCACCTCGGCGCAATAGGCATTGTGGATTTCTTCCCAAGTGGTGGGAGGATATTTCATGAGCCTGCTTAGTAGCTTCCTGGTTTCTCTCGACTCGCTCCTGTTCAATCCGTTTTGGAAAGTCGCTACCGCCATCTCTTCCGATACATTAGGTAGGTTTATTCTTACTCTGTTAGACCGGACGAGTAAGTCCCTGAGTCCCTCGCCAGGCGATTTCCTGACGACAAATATGTCGTTCACCCTAGCTTTTGCCTTTTTATCCCCTGCATGGGCGGTGACGAACTTGTCGGCCATTTTCTCGAACGTTTCTATCGATCGCGCTGACAATAGTGAATACCTGGTTAAGGTTCCCCTCTCAAGGTTTTGTCGAACTTTTTCAGTGGCACTGACGGTACTTGCTCCTTTGAAAGGTCGTTGCCTTTTACCGTTGTGTCGTAATGGAAGATGTGATCTTCGGGGTCTATAGTACCATCGTATATCTTCATGTAGGGTGGCATTTTGAAGGTTTTGGGAATGGAATGTAGAGCCGCTTCCTTGTTATACGGTTGTTCGAGACTACCGACCAACGTATCGTTTTGGTAGTAGCTTATTGACCCTTTCTTGATGTTCCCTCATCTCGTCGCGGAGTGCCTTGTTTTAGGTTTCTATTTCTTCCATTTTCTTTAGAATGGCTGCGAGTGCATCATTACCTGCATCAACAGAGGTGAAAGTGATACTTTTTTTAGGGACGGGTTGCTCGCCATTGATCGCTGTGGTGTCTGTTTGTGCGGTGTTTCCACTCTCCCTTTGAACGGGTTTGTCGAGCATGTTGCTCAGAGTGCTTGTCATCCACTCTTCCAGTATTTTTTTAACTGCTAGTGGTGCTTCCTCAGCTGTAGACATGGAGGCTCTTCTTTCGCGTGAGCTGTTATACTTTCATGAGGGGGAGGTGAAGCGCTCTGCCTGGGCGTAGTGTTTGGTGTTGTGTTCTCGTTGTCCTCCTTGCCATCTTCGTTGATGGTGTTCAAAATGTTGGTAGTGACGCATGTTATCGCTTTCAATCTTGCATCTCCTTTTCCTGCCATCGTTATTTTGTGCAAACGAAGAAAAGATGGCTATCTTTTTTATGATCTAGAAGGAACTATAATTTCAACTAAAAACTCCCCACAGACGACGCCAAATTGTTTGGGCAAATAAAATGCTAAACCAATTAGTGATGATTTAAAGGGTGAATCTCAGTTGAGCTTAATAAATTCTAGATCAATTGAAATTTTATATTTGTATAACGAGTAGAGTAAAATGACATTAAATAACAAAGTTAATATACTGTGATTGATAATAAATATAATAGATTAAACGTGAAATAACGACAGATAATGACAAGAAATGTAATGGAAAAGGATCTACCACCAAATTATTATATGATTGGGATGTTCCTTTTCTCTGTTGGCAGCGTAGAAAAGTGAGAAGTCAATGTGGATATGGAATGTTGAGATTTATGGATAAAGATATTGAACAACATGTGTTTGAATAGATCAGTAAATAAGACAACTTTTATATATTCTTCTCTCAATCTTTACAATATATTCTAATCCCAAAAAAACAGATCCCCCTTTTGTTCCCTATCTCTTCATATTTATAAGGGATATTCCCCAAAAACCCTAAAAGGTGCAACATAAAGAATATCCGAACCTATACTGTCGTTACTTTCTTATCTCAAATGTCCGCTTCTAACATCAGCCTTTATGAGAATGACCTTCAATCGTCATATCGTGCTCGACCCCGTCCTATGCCTTCCTCATCCGTTACCGAGGTCGCCAAATTTGGACCTATACATGCACAGGGGTGAAGCTAGCATAGGATTTGCGGGTTCGGTCGAACCCAGTAACTTTGGTCCAAAGCCTGTATTTGTCTTAAAAAATTCATTGAATATGTATAAATTATTAATTTAGAACCAAGTAACATAAATGAATTAGAATCCCGAACCCACAAGCTTTAAATCTGGGCTCCGCTCCTAACATGCATAGCATTGTATGAGTATATAGAATCAAACGTTTTTTCTTCTTATTTTTAAATAGAATCAAACGTTAAACAACACTCTCTAGTCTAGATTATTTTAGCAGCGAGGAGTCATGGTCATCGTATCTTACGTGAGACAACAGCAATTCCTTGACATCTCTTGCACGACAAAATGACACAAACGATGGCAAACATATTTTCGATATGTCCTTTGAATTTTCTTCCTTTTCTAGAAGGATTATTCATTGAATATCAAGCACATGCTTTAAGCATGTTATTCACCTTTATTTTCACCACCCCTCCAAATTTTGATACTTGATTTGATGTCAATCGATCAATCAATGACATGTCTTAAATTACCTGAGGTTAATTATTTTTTATATTTATGTGACCAATCAGATCTATTTTGTTCTAGTACGAAATAATTTATTCTTAAGAGTTCTCTACTATTGCACTCTTAAAAGTTATAATACAACTCCGAAAAAAGGGGAGTAATAAGAAACAGAAAAATATGGAGGCTAGAACCTGTATGTGTATTTTGTTTATTATAAAGAAAAGGAATGAGAAGAAAAAGAATGAATAGAAACTTACTATTTTAGCACCGATCGTCACACTTTCTATTTCTATTAGAAAGGAAAAAGTTAGAGTGACATAACCTGTTTTTTATTTTATTTTATAATATATAAATATATAGTGTACTTAATTGCACACATTTAGAAATATGTGTCCTACATCGTGACATAACCTGTTAAACAAAACAAATATCCTTTAAATTTTTTAGTTGGAGTACTTATTTTTCTTTAAAGATGAAAATATCACTTGTCTAAGGTTAGTAAACATATTGATGACAAAAATTGACCTTTGGTCTCTTTGTTTGAATATAATAGCGCTAATTCCGTTGACGGATTTGCTATTGATTTTCTCGTCGACAAGAGTGAAGAATGTAATTATTCTAAAGTTTTGCTTTAGAGTTATTTTATTTTCAGCTAAATTTCACCTTCCTTTAAACTTGAGCCTGAACACAAAGTACCTCCAAAATTTTCCATGCAGATGATAAACTCCTAACCAAGCTATTTTGGCGAAATACTAAAATATTCTATTGGCGATTACACAAAATAAGTAGTCTTCAACGTAGAGAAATAAATCTTTTAATTGTAGATATAATATGACAAAATTGTTTGTGATTGCACAGAATAATTACAATTCTTCTCAAGAAAAATAAAGGACTTGAAATAAAGAGAAACTAAAACAAATTCCAAATAATCTATAACTTATATATTGTATATGGTGGAAATCGGGGTTACCCGATTTTGTTCTTTGATGGAGAAAGTGATACCACGTCGGAAGGCCAGGACGCCGAGATCGGGGTCGAAACTCCTTTCCGATATCGAGGTCGATATCATTGCCGATGTCAGAAGAAGGCAAGCTTCGAGATGACACTGTTATGACTCAGTAACTGAAAGAGCGCGCGAGATACCCGCCACGACCTAAGGATCACGGCGTAAATTTCGGAATGGATTGGTCTTCGGCGGTTAGACAACTGTCAAATACGATTTCTTATTGTAATTAGAAGTGTACCTTATTTAGGACTCCCCTATTATATAAAGGGGGATCCTATTCATTTGTGGCAGACGGTTCACTGATAAGAAAATATACGCACATTATTCTCTTGTTATTTTTACTTACTGTTCTTCAGAATTGATTTTACTCCCATCATCATACCTCGAGATTGTCACAGGTCGAGGTCGAGACTTTGCCTACACTCTGGTTTGAACTATCTTGTTCTTTAATTTATCTATTTAGTTCCTTGTTTATCAATTGACATTGAATTAAATCACATATCTTTAAAATTACAATATAAGTTTAATTGTTACTCGAATTTTACGATAAACATAAGTATCTTTTTATTATAATTTGTACGGTGAAATTATATACTTATCTTCTAATTAACCTTCTTTGTCCGCTAAAATTGCTAACGAATTAATCGTTTGTTTTCTTTATAAGCATTTTCATCCTTTTGTCTCATTTTTTTTCTCATGGTGCTAAAATTAAAGATGCTACCTCGTTAATACTTAAGCAATAGACTCTATAAATTATTGAGGTGGGGTAAAATTGCGTATGCACTATCGTTCCAAACCCCGTTTATAAAATTATAATGAATATGTTGTTGTTGTAAGTTTTAACTCTTAAATTTAGTACTCCATTCGGTCCAAAATAAGTGATATTTTGGCTTTTTTGTGGTCCAAAACAAGTGATTTTTCAAATTTCAAGAATGAATTAATTATTTTTTTTTATATTGTCCTTGGAGTAAATAGTGTTTGGAATATGTGTTAGGAGTATTTATATATGTGAAATAGTAAAGATTAATATGGTCAATTCTATTGCTAATTAATGCTAAAGGTGACTTATTTCGCATAGTTCACGAACATATTTGTGCTATTTCGCATAGTTCACTGGTGTCATTATTAGATTGTTTGTGCAGTACATGACTGATGGTGTGCTTCTAAGGGAAACACTCAAAGATCCGATCTTAAAAAATATCGGTATTGTTTCACTCTTTAATACTTTCATAAGCATTTTATATTTGATTTCCTAGAACGTAAAGTTTCTGCTTTCTTTATGTAGTGCATTCATTGAAAAGTTCTCTTTTTTGCAGTGTAATTGTCACTAGGCCAAGGCCTCAAGGTTCATGTTGCTTAGCATCTCACTCACAAACAGTTTGTGAATTGTAAATAACCTTTTGTTATTTGGTAAACTTCAAAACAAAACAACGTAGCTACTAGTTTGTAGCCATCTATGTGATCTTCAAAACTAATAGTCACAACTTCAAAACAAAACAATTGTTGTAAGCTAACTGAGAGGAAATTATGACCAAATCAAAACAACTTCTAGTATTATGCATAATACTAGAAGTTAACATCTGTAAGCTAACAGTCACAAAAATAACGAGTTAACATCTAGTATTATGCTAACATCAACAGCAGCACTACTGAATAAATAGTTAAACCAAGATAACATTCACCAAAAATCAATATTTTTGTGCATAATAGTCATTCATAATTAGCCAACTTATGCTAAATTTCAACATTTGGTACAGGGACTCCTTCCCCATTTGGCTTCATCTTCTTTTTCTATTTTTCTTACTTCAGCTTGGAACTGGCTAAGTGTAACTTTAGCTTTCTCGGATATTTTTCAAGATCGTGATCTTTGAGTGTTTCCCTTAGAAGCACACCATCAGTCATGTACTGCACAAACAATCTAATAATGACACCAGTGAACTATGCGAAATAGCACAAATATGCCCGTGAACTATGCGAAATAAGACAAATATGGCCGTGAACTATGCGAAATAGCACAAATACGCCCGTGAACTATGTGAAATAGCACAAATATGCCCGTGAACTATGCGAAATAGGACAAATATGCCCGTCGAATTAGGACATGGGTCGGGTGGGTTATTTTTAAGTTGGGTTTGGTTAATTTGGTATCAATAAATAAAAAAAAAAATCAGGTTTCCGTCAAATAAGGGCATATATGCCCAACTATTGGACGGAATGAGCATATTTGGGCCGAACTATAAACGACGGGCATATTTATTCTATTTCGCATAGTTCACGGGCATATTTGAACCTTTTCCGTTTTGACATCATAACATTCTCTTGCAACCGAAAAAAGTTTGACTAAGGGATTTTTTCTCCATATTACAAATTATTAAAAAATGTTATGGAGGGGATAAAGAAGGGAAATTTGTCCTTTATCTACTCCAAATCCAACTTCGAGCCTCTACTCTACTCCCAAATATCTACTCTCTCTCTCTCTCTCCACATTGTATTTGTGTGTAGACCGTAGATGATATTTGGTCGTCACTCTCACGCGAAATTGCTTATTTCATTCACATTATTCATTCAACTGATATCCATTTATCTGCTCCCATCATTTAGATTTCAATATCTGTAGTATGTCACTGATTTGGTGAGAAGTAGGAATTCTCCAGATCTTCAGAATCTATATGTTCTACTCAGTTTCTCATCCTCTATATAATTTCTTCCTTCCTTCTTTTCTTTATTTATTCATTTCTTCTTGTTTCTTTCTGCAGATTTTGCAACTAAACAAAGGAAAAAATCTTCACCTTTTTGTCCTCTTTTTAGTTTCTAAACTTTTTCGCCACATCTCATAAACCCCAGTTACACTTTTTCTGTCTTCTTAGTAATAGACAAACCCATAAATGAAAATCACTCTACAACCACAAATTTAGTCTCTCAAAAATACAATAAAATTTCCCTTATCTTAACCTTTAACTTAATTGGTTCACTAATATCCTTTTATTAGCCGGATTAATGAATATGCAAGACTCATCAGTATATTCAGAGATCAAGCCTCAATTTCCAGAACAAGAAATCTTGAAATGTCCAAGATGTGATTCAATTAACACAAAATTCTGTTACTATAACAATTACAACCTTTCTCAGCCACGCCATTTTTGTAAGAACTGTAAAAGGTATTGGACTAAAGGAGGTACCTTAAGAAACATACCTGTTGGTGGCGCTTCTCGCAAAAACACTAAACGTTCTTCTTCTTCTTCTTCAAGTAGTAAACGCTCCTCAACGACGTCGTCTTCAGCAGCACATCCAAAAACAGAGGCTTTTGCTCTACCTGTTGTTGCAGCTTTTGATCAGAATAGTTCAATTCACGGGCCTTTCAGCTCGCTATTGACATCAAACGGGCCGGAAATTGGGAATTTGTTTGAAGCTTTGAAACCTAATGTGTCCGATTCAGGCCTTGTTTCGGGCTCAGATGCAGCAGCTCAAAGTGAGAATAACAATACAGATGAATATTTGTGCCCTGTTCAGAGTGGTGAAGAATGTAACTGTTGGAATGGTAGTAATGGTTGGACTGATCTTGCTATTTACAGTGCTCCAGGTTCAAGCTTTCAGTAATTAGAAATGCCTAAAGATGATTAGAACTTGTAGCGCTACTAGTAATTATAAGAAAAGGCATTGATATTTTGCTTAGCATCAACCATTATGCCTCAATCACGAATTTGTTGAGATAAGCATATGTTATATTTGCTTAGTGTTTATTAATTTTAAAACTTTTACTGTTGCATATTTTTGGGAGTTTGTTGCTGATTGCATATTAGCTATACCGTAAGTTCTTTTTGTAACAACATCCTTATATAATACTTAACACTTTACTATATAGTCAAATTTTTCCAGAACCAATTTTTATGTTATGTTGTAATACATGTTCTTTATAACAATACTTCATAATAATATCAAAATATATTTGGAACAAACTATGTTGTTATAGAGAGGTTTGACTGTAGTATATATTTTATATACTCTAAAAATTAGGTGTCAGGACATTAGCTGCTTTGTTTGTGTAATGCTTAATACTTACATAATTGTGTGTGTTTGAGAGTTTCATGTATGTTTTGTTGTTAAGGAAAATGATAAAGTTGTCTCGTGTGGCTTATAAATTACAGGTTTCAACCGTGAAATTATTCAATAATGTTTGCATTAGGTAGGCTGCCTACGTTATACTCCATTGGGATGCAACCTTTCCTCCGAGCCCGGGATGGTTTGTGAACCACCCTTATATATTTTCTCCTTTTCATTTCTAATGGAATTCCATTCATGACTTTCTTTACATATTGAAAGGTAGTTTTTGATGTATTAAAGGGGATTACCCGAGATTTATCCTTAACATAGGCAAATGCATATTAGGTGCAGTTCGTACGTAATGGCAGTAAATGATGTTTCTCCCGTTCGTTTCAAAAAGAATGAACCCTTTTTAAATTTGGTAATAATATAGCTTAAAGTTATAATTCAATGAAAATTTTGTATAATCACACAAATACTCTGGGGCCCATTTGAACTTATTTAGGACTGCAAATTCCAAAAGTTTTTATTTTTTTCTTAAACATCGTGCTCAGTCAAACATGTTCACATAAATTGGAACGGAGGGAGTACATGACTACGTGCTGGATTAAAACAAAAAAAAGAGTTCACTGCACAAGGTATCATGTGTTCACACAAGGTTCGGGAAAAGGGCCGCATTCCAAGGAGAGATGTAGACAGTTTATCCTAATGTAACTGTTTGCTTTCATGGCTCGAATCCGTGACAATGTTATTGTTACTCCAAGACTCTCCTTTGTATTGGGAAAATTATATTTATATATAAATGTGACGTGTCAGGACACGTGAATCGGTCAAATGGTCAATGAATCGCAATTAGTCATGAGTCAGGAGTTACAACAGATACGAGCGAAGAAGGAGGAAGAGGCACGGGAAATCAGATAAGTAACACGGCTCCCGTACCTATTTAAGCCATTTATATCCGAAAATCAAAAGGAATGAATCCGACTATAGAAAAGAGTGCAGATACGATATTTAGTGGGCATTAAATGCTGAATACGTTAGAGAATATATTTGGAATGTAATAATTGTGTAACGCACCATTCAATGTCTTTAATTACTCATAATAGCCTCATTATGATTCAGGCAAAACGTATATTCTCAAAGGTACCTATAAAAAGGAGATATATGGTCAGTTGTAAGGACAAACAACACTATTGAAATATACATTAGTATTATTTGTTTTTCTTAATTATCATCTTACTACTCAGAATTATTTCCTTTTATTCATTATCAGTAACCAGAGTTCTTCTAAATTCTAGCTTTAGCTAAAATCCATTTTTTTGGTTAAACAAATTGGTTCCATTGTCGGGAATATTATAATCTATTTCCTCTTTGCTTAACTTTCCTTCTTGCATCAGCTATGGCAAACAACAGTGATAACACTCAAGGAAACCAAGAAAAGCAAACAAATCAACAACTTTAGGGAGATATGCAGGATAGTAACGCATTAGTTCCTTCTCCATGAGATTCTCCACGACGGTCTCATGAAGGCACTCCTGAGGGATCTTATACAGATGGACAAGCTTAATTCGAAAATATGGAGGATATGGATGAAGCTTTACAAAAACTTATCGCCACTCAGGTCAATAAAGCTCTTCAAGCTTTTGTTAGCCAACTACCTGTTGCTTCACCCACATCCATTCCAAATAACAATACTCTGAAGAACCCTCGCTCTGGCTAATAAATTCAAGTAGCGGAGGAACCCCCAACGAGACACAGGTGGGAGAACCAGGTAATTTAGTTAATTCTGATTTACAAAATCTAGTACTAACATTACAGAAACAGCTCAAGGAACAAAGTGACCGCATAAAGCAAATACCTAGGGTGCCGCCCATGATCAAAGGAGTAGATATGGATAAGTATTCTTAACAGCCTTGGAAGCCAAGTACTTCTCCTCTCCCAATTCCAAAGAAGTTCAAAATTCCTGATATACCAAAGTACGGTGGGACAACAGACCCACGATACCACGTTACTGCATTTACAACAGGCATAAAGGGCAACGACCTGACTAAGCAGGAGATTGAATCAGTCTTAGTCAAAAAATTCGGTGAAACGCTCACTAAAGGAGCATTAACATGGTATTCCCTCTTATCCGAAAATTCTATAAATTCTTTTGCTGAGCTTGCAGATTCTTTTATCAAAGCACACTCGGGAGCTCAAAAAGTTGAAAAAAGAATGGAAGATATCTTCAAGATCAAGCAAGGAGACTCAGAACTGCTTAGAGAATTCGTGGATAGATTTCAACGTGAAAGAATGACATTTCCATGTGCACCTGACAATTGGGAAGCCATAGCCTTCATAAGCAATTTGAATGAGAAAAGTTCAGAAGCTACGGGGCGACTCAAGGAAAGCCTCCGAGAATTTCCAGCAACAACGTGGAATGACGTCTATAACAGATACAGTACAAAGATGAGGATTGAAGAAGATATTATTTTACGACATAAAAAAGAAGAAAAAGAAAGCTCAAGACGTGCAGAAATTGAAAAAAGATCCGATAAAAATAGGTACGATCCATACATGGGACTTGCGGGAAAAGACTCACGATCAAAGCAGGATAATCAGAGGTACGATCACAGATCAAGAAATAAAGAGTCAGGCTCGTCTTCAAGATTTGGGAATGATCGAAACACACACAAGTTACGAGATGATGATAGGGGTCTGAAGGCAAGGTTCGGTGGTTATAATTTCAACGTGAGCACTTCTGAACGCGTAGCTGTTTTAAGAAGCATGGGAGATAAGGTACGGTGGCCAAAGGAGATGCGATCAAATCCAAACAGACAAAACCCTGATCATTGGTGCGAATTTCATAATGATCACAGGCATAAAACAATAGATTACAGGTTTTTGCAAGGTGAAGTTGATCATTTGCTAAAATAGGGGTATCTCACTAAGTTATTCAGTAAGAAAGGTAAACAAGCATACATGAAGATCATACAGGAGCCTCCAGAACCACCTTCACCCAAAAGAACTGTCAACGTTATAAGTGGGGGTGAAGATATCAATGGCGTATCATATACTGCTGCAAATAAGATTTCAAAAGTAACAATTACTCACGGGAAGCGGCTGCGACATGTATTGGAGGAATAACATATTACATTCAATGATGTAGATGTCGAGGGTCTATTAACTCCACATAACGACGCACTATTAATATCTTTACTTGTACACGACACTAACGTGAAACGAGTTTTGATTGATCCAGG
Source organism: Nicotiana glauca (assembly GCA_026770625.1). Classification (NCBI taxonomy): domain Eukaryota; kingdom Viridiplantae; phylum Streptophyta; class Magnoliopsida; order Solanales; family Solanaceae; genus Nicotiana; species Nicotiana glauca. The sequence goes on from MU727287.1 coordinate 97,648, forward strand.
TAGTTCTATGAAAATTATTTTGATACGAGTATTACGCGAGATTCAAGCAGAAAATAAATTGGTTCCAAAAGTGCATACTTTGTCAGGATTTGACAACTGCAGTGTTGTAACGAAAGGGGAGGTGATACTTACTACATTCGCAGAAGGCGTTATCAAAGATACCAAATTTCAAGTAGTAGATATGGAAATGGCTTACAACATGATTCTTGGGAGGCCATGGATCCATGACATGGACGCTATTCCATCACCCTTGCATCAAGTCATTAAATTTCCATCGCCGTGGGGAATATATCAAATTAGGGGTGATTAACAAACATCCAGGAGCATCAACTCCATGGCAAATTCATGTGTTAAGGATGAAGAAAAATAGCAATTACAGAATTCAATTGAGGATAACATAGCGTCAACCTCAACCGAACAAGTTCAAACATATGTGGTTTCAAGACCTAATACCATTCAAGAACCAGAAGAAAACGAAAACATCAAAACCACGATAGAAGAGCCGGAGGCTGTGGTTTTATTTATATATTGGCCAGAGAGAAAAGTGTATATAAGAGCCAATCTTAGCTCAGAGGTGAAACGTAAGTTGATTGGTCCCATTCTAACATGACAAGGATACCACCGGAAGTGATGACTCATAAATTAAATGAAGATCCATCATATCCTCCAATCAAGCAAAAGAAAAGAAAGTAAGGAAATTTCAAGAATCAGGTGATTCAAGAAGAAGTCCAAAAATTGCTAAAAATTGGTTCTATTCGTGAGGTAAAGTATCCTATCTGGTTAGCTAATACTGTTGTAGTTCCAAAGAAGAACGGTAAGTGACGAGTTTGCGTAGATTACACAGACCTTAATAAAGCTTGCCCGAAAGATTTTTTTCCACTACCGCACAAAGATCAATTGATTGATGCAACTGCAGGTCATGAACTTTTAAGTTTTTTAGATGCATATTCAGGGTATAATTAGATTAAAATGGACCTAGGAGATGAAGAAAAAACTTCCTTCATAACAGACAGGGGGACTTACTGTTACAAAGTAATGCCCTTTGGTCTAAAGAATGTAGGTGCAACGTATCAGAGGTTAGTTACCCAAATGTTTCAAGAAATTTAGGTAAGACTATGGAGGTATACATAGATGATATGCTCGTTAAAACTCAGCATTTAGGAGATCATATATCACATTTGTCTGAAGCGTTTAAAATTTTGCGGAAATATAATATGAAGTTAAATCCTGAAAAATGTGCATTTGGTGTGGCATTAGGTAAATTTTTAGGTTTTCTTGTTTCTAACTGTGGTATTGAAGTGAATCCTGCACAGATTAAAGCCATTAAAGAAATCCCTGATATACTTTCAAACAAGAAAGAAGTTCAAAGATTAACAGGGAAAATTGCAGCCTTAGGAAGATTCATTTCTAAATCATCAGAGAAATATTTTAAATTCTTTTCATCCCTTAAGAAGCAGGATCATTTTGAATGGAATGAAGAGTGTCAACAAGCACTCAGGAATTTGAAAACATATTTATCAAATCCACCTTTGCTAGCCAAACCAAAGGCTGGGGAGAGACTTCTCATTTACCTTGCTATTTCAGAAGTTGCAGTAAGCGCTGTTTTGGCTCGAGAAGAACAAGGTAAACAATCCCCTATCTATTATACTAGTAAGTCTTTGTTAAATGCAGAGACACGATATCCTCAATTAGAAAAACTTGCACTTGCATTAATCATGGCATCTAGGAAGTTATATCATCCTATTGCGGTAGTGACTGCATATCCTTTACGTAATATATTTCATAAGCATAAATTATCAGGCAGGTTTGCCAAATGGGCCATAGAGTTAAGCGAATATGAAATCACGTACCAACCTAGAACAACAATAAAATCACAAGTATTAGCCGATTTCATGGCTGATTTTAGCTAGTGGATGCAATTAGAAGCAAAAAAAGAACTGCAAGTTTTAAATGGTGCTAACCCTTGAACTTGGACTTTATTCACTGATGGCTCATTTAACGTAAAAGGTGCAGGTTTAGGGGTTGTCTTGGTACCACCTACGGGTGAAACTATTATACAAGCTATTAAATGTCATTCTATAACTAACAATGAAGCAGAGTATGAAGCTGTGATCGCAGGTCTAGAATTCACACGAGAACTTGGTATAAATCAGATTATAATCAAGAGAGATTCACAGCTCGTGGTCAATCAAATGCTGGGGACTTATATAGATAGGGAAGCAAGGATGCAACAGTACTTAGAAAAGGTACGGGAGCTGATAAAGCAATTTCAAACCTGGAAAGTCATACAAGTACCAAGGGATGAAAATGTTGAAGCAGACGCCCTAGCTAATCTTGCATCTGCAGCTGATGTGACAAGTGATGCAAACGCCTCCGTTATACATTTATTTCACTCAGTTCTCGATCCTGATAAGAATGAGGTAAACTTTAATAATTTAACTTTGGATTGGAGGAACAAGATTATTGCTTTTTTGCAGTATGGTACCGTCCTTGATGATAAGAAAAAAGCCCATGCGCTGCGAAAAAGGGCTACTCGATACTGTTTAAAGCAAGGTAATTTATATAAAAAAATGTTCGGTGGTCCCTTAGCAAGATGCCTCGGACCTTCGTAAACAGAGTATGTAATGAGAGAGATACATGAGGAGCACTGTGGTAATCACGCAGGAGGAAGGTCACTGGTAAGAATCTTGATTAGAGCAGGATACTATTGGCCTAAAATGGAAGAAGAAGTAAAAAGTTTCGTGGCTAAATGTGATAAATGCCAAAGGTACGGTAACAATATGCACAGACCCGCAGAATTATTACATCTAGTCATTGCACTGTGGCCATTTATGAAATGAGGAATGGATATAGTGGGACCATTACCTCAAGCGAAAGGACAAGTAAAGTTTCTGCTCGTACTTACTGATTAATTCACTAAATAGGTGGAGTCAGGAGCATTTAAACAGGTGCGAGAAAAAAAAGTCAAAGATTTTTTTGGCGAAATATCATATGTCGATTTGGTGTACCAAAGGAAATCGCATGTGACAATGGACCACAATTTATCGGAGCTCAAATCATAGAGTTTTTTGAGAGTTGGAAAATTAAAAGGATTACATCTACACCTTATCATCTAGTGGGTAATGGACAAGCAGAATCAACAAACAAGGTTATTATCAACAATTTAAAGAAGCGATTAAAGGAGTCAAAGGGTAACTGGCCTGAAGTGTTATCCAGAGTTTTATGGGCATATCACACAACATAAAAAACGAGCACAGGAGAAACACCCTTTTCATTGGTTTATGGAGCTGAGGCTTTTATTCCAGTTGAGATAGGAGAACCAAGCACACGATTCACGCAAGCGACACAAGAAACTAATGATGAAGAGATACAGGTCAATTTGGATCTACTAGAAGGCAGGAGAGAAACTGCATTAATAAGAATGGCAGCACAAAAACAAGTGATAGAATGATATTACAATAGGAAAGCATGCCTCAGATTCTTCAAAATTGGGGATTTCGTGCTTAAAAAGGTTTTTCAATCCAAAAAGGCAGCCAACATGGGTAAATTGAGTCCAACTTGGGAAGGATCCTATAGAGTTCGTGATATTGCAGGCAAGGGAGCATATGAATTGGAGACAATAGATGGCAAAGTATTACCTTCACATTGGAATGTTGTTCATTTGAAGAGATATTACTTCTAGGGAATACCCACGGCCAGGTATCACCATTTTGCGTTTAATTTTTTGAATTGTTAAAATTTTACTAACGATTTTAGATGATAGGCAAAAAATTAGCCCATACTAAATGATGAGTTACGACCTGTAAGGCACACAGAATAACCTAAAATTCCTGGCCTAGGGTTACAATTATTCTAATAGAAATATAAACGGGTTAAGCAGTCTTCATCTATAATCGTATTCGAGTCCCGTATGTGTTTCCTTTTCAGGAAAAGGACCAAATGAGAGAAACTATCAAGTGCTCGAGGCTTCATACTTCAACACTCAAACACTTGGGAAACTACATAATATACACAAGTATATATAAAGAAGGCAGAGAAGATTGAAGAAAAATCAAGCCTGAAAAAGTCAAGTGCAGAGTAATAATGCCCAATTCTCTTTGCTAGCCTTGGATAGCTGTTCTGAAAAGGAGGATTCAAGGTTTTCTTTTTTCCTTCTCAGCTTGGCTCGAGGAAGCCTTGATAACCGCTAGCTCTGAAATTAACGCTAGTACTTGCTATTCTAAGGTACTTCTACTCTCTTGCAAATCCTCTATCTCAATTTGAGCACTGTTAAACTGTTCCTTCCAGTTGTTTGCCTCCAACTGAGAATCGCGAGCAGTCTTCTTCGCATTATGAGCAGCCTTCTCCAAGTCACGTGCTACCTTCTCCAAGAGGGAGATTCCATTCATCAGCTTAGTGCCAATAAGATTGGCCTAATAAAGAAAAAAGGGAAGTAAGAATCCTAGAGTCAGATATCTTTACAAAGTGGAGAAGAGAAGAAAAGAAAATACCTTCAAAGTGGCATGCACTGTCATTCATAAGGTTCAGGCTACTATGGCTTTCAAGCTTTGCTTTCTCGATTGGGCCAATCAAAGGCTCGAGCCAAATATCAGCTTGGCCGGACTTTCTCAAGAGACTGTTGTTGGCAGGAACTTCAATGGTTACACTCCTCATATTAGTACTTCTACTTGAAGAACCTACCTCCTTATGGTGAATGATAGGTGGGGGAATTGTCAAAGGAGGAGCGGTGGAAGGATTAAAAATAGTGGAGGAAGGAACAGAAGAAACAATTGATGCAGGTAAAGAAGCAATCACATGTACATGAGATTAAAAAGTAGATAAGGGAAGTTCATCTAGAACAGGTCCTAAATTTCCACTACCAAAACTACTATCAAAAAGTTGGTCAATAGACTCACGAGTGTCGTGAAGAGAGATGTCATCATCAAGAATGATAACTGGAGCAACAACCGGTTCGGTAAGAGACAGATGATGAGAGACTTCAGCCTTGTCATCGGAGACGATACGTCTCCTGGATCGTGGTCTCGTCACCAGGGAGCCTTCATCTTCTTCCTCAGAGTCTTCTTCTTCAGCAGCTTTTCTTTTGAAAGAAGAACCCAAGACTATTTCTTGGGCCGAAGAGGTACGAGTATCCAAAGAGTCACGAGAAGCCATGATTGCTTCAGCAGTGACCCCTCGAATAGCAAATCCTGATAAAAAGGAAGGATAAAAGTTAGAACAATAAAAGAAAATATTTATATACGTAGTAGTAAAAAAATAAAAACACTTACCATGAGTTTTCACTTTCCAACCGTAACGATTGGAAAGGTTTTTCCATGACCTACCCTCTATTGGGGCAGTCCTTAACAATCTTTCTACCCAACCACGAAAGTTGGGTATGATCTCCACAACACCCATGGTTGCTGAAAAAAGAAAAGAAGTGACATTAGAAAAGTTAATAAGCTTGAAAGAAAAAGGCACGAAAAAGATGTAATACTTACGTGCAAAGTTCCACTTCCCAGGAAAAGGAACGTTCTCTTCACCCACTAAACCGAGCATACCAGCCATGGTCTTTGTCATCCTCGGGGCTTATTAAAACCCTCTTGCTCCTAGCTGCTAGGGTAAAAATGCCATTGCGAAAAAGCCTAAGGGAGTAGAGGTGAATTAAGTGGGGAAAAGTAAAGACAACATCTGCCATATTAACAAGGTGTCTCAAGCAGGCAACTGCCCTTCAAACAATTTAACCAATTTGACCCAGACAAACATTGAAAAGGCGACAAAAATCCAGAATGACCGGGTCAATGGCTAGTTTAAACCCTAGAGTGAAAGGGTATGTGTAAACAAAAGAAAATCCAATCATGTAGGAAGTGATCTTCTGATTTGGATTAGGAATGATAATTGGAAAATCACTACTCCAGTGACAGTCCTTGCGAACTATAGGAGCTAAGATTTCTGTAATCTGAGTAGGGAAAATATTGATACGATCTAAAGTATTTACTTGTTTCCTTAAAGATTCCCTATCATGATGAAAAGATAGTTCAGTAGGGACTATCTCTTCCACTAGAGGCTTACGCAAGGGTTCGGTGGGTTCTTTATTCCTAGAAGAAGCTCTCTGAGAAAGAGAACCTCTAGTTCTGGAAGAGGGACCAGAGCTAGGAGAAGGTGTGGATGTGCTACTACCACGAGCAGACCCCAAGCTACGGATTCTACCCCCTCTTCTATGCCTAACAGAAACATTAGGGAAGTTATCTAAAATGGGAGTTCTCCTAGGGTTAGGGTTTGGTGAAGCCATGATGAAGAAGAATGAAGTGAAGAAGAAGTGAATAAGGGATTTGAAGAAATAAAGTGTTCAATACGCTTTATGTGGTAAGAGACAAGGAAAGAAGTTACATTTATACTAATGGGTAACCGACAGAAGGATGGAGGAGCCATAATAATGATAACTGAAACTTTGTGAACGGAGAAGCCGAAAAGAAAGCCTAATAAAGTGCTGTAAAACTGTAGAACCAATAAGAGGATGTTAAGTGTCGAACGCATTAAATGGAAGTGATAATTGAAGCGTCAATTCTGTCAGAGCATTAATGGTGACAAAAATTCTCTTTTAATGAAATTCACTTCCCATATATCCAAACTGATGAATAAATGGAAAGT
>MU727287.1:107428-123972 GCA_026770625.1 Nicotiana glauca
TGTAACGCACCATTCATTGTCTTTAATCACTCATAATAGCCTCATTATGATTCAGGCAAAACGAATATTCTCAAAGGTACCTATAAAAGGGAGATATATGGTCAGTTGTAAGGACATACAACACTATTGAAATATACATTGGTAGTATTTATTCTTCTTAATTATCATCTTACTACTCAGAATTATTTCCTTTTATTTATTTTCTTGATTATCAGTAACCCGATTTCTTCTAAATTCTAGCTTTAGCTAAAATTCTATTTTTTTGGTTAAACATCCTTCGCAGAGGCGGACCTACGTGTATGGTAGATGGGTCACGGGACCCCGTAAACACCGAGAAAAATTCTTTATATATATATATACACACACCTTGAGAAATAGCTTTATATTTAATTTGGTACCCTGAAGCACAAAAGCCTCCTGGTGGCACTGGTCAAACGTGCTACTTGCCTTTGCTTCCGTCCGGGATGTCCTAGGTTCGAATCCGGACAACTTTATCATTAATCCAAGACTCTCCTTCGCAGAGGCGGACCTACGTGTATGGTATAGGGGTCACGGGACACCGTAAACATCGGAAAAAATTCTATATATATATATGTATTATATGTATATATACCTTGAGAAATGGCTTTAAATTAAATTGGGCACCCTGAAGCACAAAAGCCTCTTGGAGGGCATTGGTCAGACGTGCTACTTGCCTTTGCTTCCGTGCGGGATGTCCTAGGTTCTAATCCGGATAACTTTATCGTTACTCCAATTCTCTCCTTCGCAAAGGCGGACCTACGTGTATGGTAGAGGGGTCATGGGACCCGGTAAACAGCGAGAATAATTCTTTATATATGCGTGTTATATGTATATATACCTTGAGAAATGACTTTATATTTAATTGGGCACCCTGAAGCACAAAAACCTCCTGGGGGCACTGGTCAGACGTGATACTTGCCTTTGCTTCCGTGCGGGATGTCCTAGGTTCGAATCCAGACTCCTCACCTTCCTTAAATAATTTAGCCTAGACTTTTCATGTATTTATATCTTCTCCCTTCTCCTTTCCCAAACTCCAACCCAACTTCACCTCCTAACTTATTTATATATGTCAGTTATCACCGAAAATTTGTGGGCATCCGGTGGGGACCCAACAACTATTGGTAAAGCTCTCCACTAATAGTGACCCCGTCATCTTCAAATCTTAGGTCCGCCTCTGCTCCTTCGTATTGGATTATTGTCTAATACTCCCTCCGGTCCAAAATAAGTGATATTTTGACTTTTTTCTTGTGGTCCAAAATAATTGATTTTTTCAGATTTCAAGAATGAATTAATTATTTTTTTCCTACATTGCCCTTGGAGTAATTGATGTTGGAGTATGTGTTAGGAGTGTTTATGTGAAGATGTTGTAAATATTAATATGGTCAATTTCATTGCTAATTAATGATAAAAGAATTTTTTTTTAATATGTGTGAAAACAACAAAAAAATTCCTTATTTTGGAACGGAGAGAGTAATAGTATATGCTGCTCGCGCAACACCAGATCTGTATATGTAGAACGATAAGTTACTTTTTTTCGGACAACCAATTCCTTTTCCGAGAGCAGGTCCATAAAAATTAAACATGAGATCTCTTAATTTCAGTGTCTTCACCTTAACTTGGTTACTACCTCTTCAAATATTCATCAGTCTCAAGAGCAGTTGAAGACAATAGAGATTCCAAATTCAATGACTGTTTTAATTTCTTCCTTGTTTTTTCTTGTTGTTTGTGTTTAAAATGCATATACGAGATGATGGGGATAGTTTACGGGAAAGGACATTAGAGATCCCAAATTAAATACGTATTAAAGAGTTAGAAACTTGATGCAATGTAAGGCTAGACAGGACCTCAACTTTTGCCTTATTGCTGTATTCTTATCTTATCTTTTTTGTCTCCCCTTTTTGGTCGGTTTCGAGCGTATATATATATTTTAGTATGTTTTTATACCATCTGTTCCTTTCTCAAATTCACTTTAAGTGGTTTTTTCGATTCTTTTCACACATATTAAAGAATTAGTTTTAGTGTACATGCGTTGTACGTGTATGCCACGTCAAACAATTAAAATGTATTGTATTTGAAAAATTAAATTAAGTACAATAGCAATTGACGTCAATAGATGCAATGGTATTATTTTAAAAAAATACAACAATAACAACAACAACAACAACAACAATAATAAAAAAAATCCAGTATAATCTCACGAGTGGGAGGGAAGACAGTATGTACGCAGACATTACCTCTACCTTGAGGGTAGAGATGTTATTTCCAATATACCCTCGGCTCAGGGAAAGAAAAGAAAAGTATTATTATTATTTTTTTTTTAAAAAGGAGTAAAATAAGAGTATCATTTATTCTACCAACAAATTTGGTGTCAGAATCATTCCTTTTATTCCTTTTAAAACCAATACTCATACTTTAGCATCTCGATATTATTATTTTTAGTATTTTACCCGGAGAATGCATTGCATGATATGTATTTTGGTGTTGTTAAAAATATGCAATAGAAAATAAAATTACATAGAGAGAGTAAAAAGAGATCGCCTAAAACTTTAATATTATGTCAAACTAATAAAAAAAATCACGAGAGACCATTTTGGTCACAAAAACTCAACAGCTATAGAGCTTCTATTTTCTTGTTTCTTTCTATTTAATCCTAGTTTGTTATTATTTTGGACACTATTAATACGATAATCTTCCATCTTTATGATCTTCAATTAAGAGGAAAAGGTCGGACAGAATGACTTTCTGAAATTCTCTCCTTTCTAAAGATGCGCAAGGCAACTCGAAAACCCTATGGCTAAGAGGAATGAGACGGTGAAGGGAGGGATGAGCCGAATTCCCACTTTGGAACTTGATTTCTACTACAACTCAATCTCAATTCCAAATTTGTCGTGAATCGTTTAGGAACAAACTTTGGTCGTTGAAGGGTATAGTAAAAATCTCGTATGTGAAATTAATCCTCTCAACTTTAGACCCACGATATTCTAAATCAAAGAAAAACATATAAAGACAAAAATAGTAGATTATAAATATTCTTATATGACGTCTTAATTAAAGAACAACAATACGTGTACTACAAATAATAAACCTCAAAAATTACAAAAGAAAAAACTATAAATCTATCAAATTATATTGTACAATTATCTATTTACACTTCTATTGTCTTTTGTATTAAACTCGTGATAAGAAATTTAGTTCTTAGAAGATATTGGAAGTTTGATGAATTTTTTAAGTTTACACTTATAATACAATTTATTCATCTACAAGAATTTTATCTGTTAATTATCCTTCAAAAAGGAGGATGTATGATAGTCTCCTGAGGCTAATTACATTGAGCAGACAACGGCACTAATGAAGAAAATATATGGGGTATGGAAGACTGTATTTCGTTCAGCTATTATGTTCCTACTTCGTTTTTCCATTCCTTGCGTTACTTTTTCAAACAAAGAAGGTTTCATGATTACACAAAATTAGTATTTAGTTGATTTTAAAGTACTAAATATTAAAAAAATAACTAAATTATAATTCCATAAAATGTAAAATATTTTCTTAGATGATAATAAAGACGAACGACATTTAGCGAAAGATCTTCGTGCTTATATATATATATATATATATATATATATATATATATATATATATATATATATATATATATATATATATATATANCCAAAGACTTTTTACTTAGCTCTGTGTATAAAAGTACCAAAACAAAAATTAAAAGTAAGTTCCAACTATCATAACAATGAATATTTCTCAAGTCAATCAAATCAGCGAAAAAAATAGAAATTGACAGCAAAATCAAAAGACAACCTGTAGTTTAGTCTTTTAGATTAATTCCTAGTTGCCCATATACATATGGACCAATGCGCGAAAACATATTCCTTGATTGCTCCTTCTCTCTTGAATCATAGAACTCTCTTTACTCCTTGTATCCGTAAGGCTTAAACCGCTTGAAATCTTTCTTACAAAATCTAGAAAGAGCTAATAGAAATTTGGTCATAACAAGTAACTATCAAATCTACTTCAGTTATGAATTCCCTGTTCCCCTCCTTTTGGTTTTACAAAAGCAATTGTAATATCTGAGGCATGAGCAACAAAACTCAGATAACCAGACACTTTGTATACTGCTTGAGATTGAATCGGCTGAAGTAAAACCTACTTGAATTACATTGAAAAACTAAGTTTAAGTACTATGAACAGAGCAGAAAAGAAGACTCGGAAGAAAAGATATTTCTAAGAACTTATGTACAACATCTAATGTAAAATTGTGAAGAAGATTTAAATAATAAAATACAATCAAGCCCAAAACTCAAAATACATGAGATTCCTTATAGCCTGCGGTATCGAAAATTGTTTTTATAACTTCTACCTCTTGGCCTTTTGGTTTTTTTAATCTTCAAGATCATTGTTCATCCACCAAATAGACTAATGATCCTGTAAAAAAAATTCAGTGAGTATGAAACAGACAGGTTATTCTTACATGCATCTTTCAATGACATAAATGGATGACTTTCACATATTAATGTCCAGAGTCAAAATAATTGAATTAGTTACTGTAAGAAGTACAAGAGACATATATATATTTGTTGGATGCTTGTCGAAAACTTGTGATAATCTAATCCTCCTTAACAATAGATTTATCTTACGACTTTTATGAAGGTTTAATTGGAGTGATTCTTTAATTCTGATGCATGAAGAATAAAATCACAAGTTTATCATCTTTCTGGATGAAAACATCTTTCCGGCTTCCGCATATGTGGGTGAAAAATAAAAATTAAACTGAAAGTATGCTAGAAGTTATGGGAGGCACAAGAATGAATCCATCTCCATAAAGAATCTTTAGTAAGAGACGTGTTCCTATTTCTTCCCTTTAATGCAACAATTTATATTAGATCATTCCTAGTCAAATAAGGTAGTTAAATTAATTTTAGAGTTCTAAATATTATGACTTACTATACTATAACAATTCAAATAAGAAAGGATATACATAGTAAAAGGAATATAATTGATTTTAAATCTTAAATATTAGTAAAATAGATAAATTACAAATTTGTCCAATGTAAAATTAGTTTTTAGAGGGTAAAAAAGGCGAACGACATTTCGCTAAAGGCCTTCGTGCTTTTAATATAATATAGATTCACATTTTAACATTAATTAATAACGAAATTGACAATATTAACCTTAATTTGCTCATTGGAAATATAACAACCTACTCATAGTCTCTTTACTCCAAGGACAACTTTGAAAAGGAAAAATTAATTCCTTTCTGGTATCTGAAAAAATTAAATATTTTGGACCACAAAAAAAAGACAAAAATCATTTAAAGTGAACCCGGGGAGTAGTACCACACAAGAGTAAATAGGTATAACGATGTTCTTTCACTTAGTGATAAAACTGAACCTACCATCCCAATGGCTATATCGATCTTTCAAATTAACAAAAACATAAATCACGACAAAATATTTCCCTTTTTAAAAAAACATCTTCTTTCACTCCAAACATGAAATTGAGAAGCACGTTTGTTGGCCCAAGTAAAGGTGAGTTTTGAAGACTGATAAAGGAACTCAAACATGGATCAGGTTCATCCTAGTGAGGCACAGATATGGTGAACTCAAGCATGTGAGATGCACGTAAAGGAGATAAACCTAACTTATCAGAAGTGATATCTCCTGATCATGATCGAAAAGGTTACACATTTGATAAGGAGAAAGACTTCGTACACAAAAAGAACATGGCTTCAGAGAATGATAGAGTTAGAGGGTGAGATCAACTAGAACTCTTCCACCATGGAAGAGTAGCATCAGAATTCTAGTTAATCTCTATTTAATAACTCCATAAATATCAATGTTATTCTCTTTTACAGGTAACACACATAAGCAGAAGTTAAACGTTCATTGAGATCAAAATAGCAAGACAACTTTGCAAATAATTTGTGTGATTCAACCGTGCAAACCTGAAGCTACTTGAGCCAAATGGAAGAACAAGTTCCAAGTGTCTATCTTTTATTTCTAGTTCAATTGTAGTAGGTATTTTCATATTGTACCTTTCAGCTAATCTAGAAGAAATTCTATTAGGTACTCAGAGTTTTCAAGTTAGAGTTATCTTGAAGTTATCGCAATAGTTGAGGCTGTATGCTACAATGGGATTAGAGTTAATCCTAGGTGTACAAAAGAGTTTTTGTAAATGTTGTTTTTGGCTCAGTGATTTTAGAGAATTTGGGAAAATCCTATTGGAAAGTAGGCCATGATTTTTTTCACCTTTTGAGCTAGGTATTTTCCATGTAAAATCTTTCTGTTATTTAATTTCTATACTTATTATTCTACAACAATAGTAGTTGGAATACATAGAAGAACCGGGTCCTTCTATAACCAGGTTGAGAGAAAAATTGGGCACCACAAAAATTACCCCCCTCTTGTAGTAAGGATATTCTTGTAGTACAAATATATCTTGATGACATAATCTTTGGAACTATGATCCATCAACAAAAATATGCAAAAGAGTTGATTAAGAAGTTTAAAATGGAAGAATCAAAGGAAATAGACACTCCTATTGTAACAACCACAAAATTGGACATAGACGAACTTGGTTCATCGGTTGATCAGAAGGTGTATATAAATATGATTGGTTCACTTTTATATCTTACTGCTAGCAGACCTGACATTATTTTCAGCGTAGGTCTTTGTGCTCGATTTCAAGAAAATCCAAAGGAATCCCACTTGACTACTGTCAAGAGAATATTGAGATACTTGAAAGGCACTACTGATCTTTGCCTTTGGTATCCAAAAGGTAATAACTTTAACCTAGTGGGATATGTTGATACTGACTATGTAGGTTTCTTTGTGGATAGGAAGAACACCTTAGTTATGGAACACTTCCGTGGTTAATGTCTTGTGCCATGTGCTACTAAAAAGTAAAATTCAGTGGCCCTATCTACTGCTGAAGCTAAGTATGTTGTTGCTGCTTTATGTTGTGCTCAATTGCTGTAGATCAAACAACAGTTGATGGATTTTGGTATTGAAGTTGGATGCATGACTATTTTCTGTGATAACACTAGTGCTATTAGTATGACAAAGAACCTGGTTCATTATAAGAGAACTAAGCGAATAGATATAGACACCATTTTTTGAGGGGCAACTTTGAGAAATGACTAATTACTATAGAATTTTGTGCTACTGATAAACAAATTGCTGACATCTTCACAAAAGCACTGAGTAGATAGCACTTTGAGAGGAACATGTTAGAATTAGGGAAAATTAAGATCACCTAATGTGACCAGTTCAGAATGCACAATGAAAAAAAAATAAAAAAAATGAAAAGAAATAAAAAATGAAAAAAAAATTGGTTAGAAAATCTGGAACTTGTGTAAATATCTAGATTAATATTTACTTAGTCTCATACTATAAATAGTATACTCCTGTGACATGTGTTGAAATGACTCACTGATCTCTAATAAAATTTTCTCTATTTTGGTAAATTGAGGCATGATCAAGAGGATTCTTAGTGAAGAACCGAGTTCATCAGTACTGGTTCATCTGAATAACAAAGTATATTCTTTACACTTTGCACAATTAAAAATATTAATATTTAATTTATGATTAGAGTCCTACCTATGTTAAAAAATGTTCGAAAAACCTATCCTTTTAAGTTTGAACCGGTTCCGTCTATAATAGAACCCTCACCGCATAAAATGCCTAGATCTATGAAGCTTAACCACTTATTCAACCTGAAATTTCAGGTTGATTAGACTTCTAATTGACTACAAAAATCCGCTGTTAGTCTTTAATTAACCCACTCTCTTTAAAAACCATCATCACTATCACTGCTACTCTCATAATTCTCTAAAACTTTCATTTCTCTTTCATTCTCTACTTTTTTTTCTTCCAAAAACCCAATTTAAAACTCCTCTTCCGGAATTAGAAAGATGTCTAACCCCTAAGATAACCTAGGCACTCATCCACAATCTACCCCGCATAATCCTCCCAACCTAGGAGAAGGCGAGTGAATATGCATACTCGCAAAACTGTGGCTACAAGTGCGCTTTCAAAGAAACTGAATGCAAAATTAAAGGCTAGCCAAGGCCAAAATTTTGAAAACCCAGATGACTCCTTCAAATCTGCGGGTGATGGGAAAGGAACTGGGTCTTCTGATTATGAGAAGGCTCAAAATCTCCATTCTGAGGTACGTTCTATTCTAGTTGAAAATTTGGACAATATGTTTGTTCTAGTTAGGTCTGTTATGAATGTGGAAATGCTTGAGCCAAGAAAGAGAGGAGGTAAAAATAAAAGTGAAAAAGAAAAGGAGAGTGAGGGTGTGAGTAATGATGTGAAGGGAAAAAGGAAAGAAGTACCTGATCCCTCACCTACTTCTGAAATGGTTAGACCGGCTATCTGTGGAGCTGAACATGAAAATATGGAAGAAAGTAGTAAGAAAATAGGGGGAAGTGGTTCAGGGGAGGCTGATGAAGGGTTGGTTAATCTCAATTCACAGGCAGATGAACTTGTTTCATCTATTGAGGAGACCCTAGCAAACCTTCTGAAGAAAGTGGGTGCAAGCTATAATCCAAAGAAAAGGAGAACCCCTACACCAAAAGCCACCAGCACTGCATAAACTACCAAAAAAGAAAGGCTATTTGTCCAAAAACTGATGAGATTCCTCTACCAAAAGGAATGGACACAAGGAGTAAGTTGAAGCAGAGTGAGGATGAGTTAGAAAAGGCTATGGCAGAAAGCAAGAAGAAAAGAATGGACAAAGGTAAAACTAAGGTTGCGGATCCTGTTGAGGCTGTTGATGTGGATGTGATGGACCCGGTTCATCAAGATAAACATGTGACTGTGGATGTGGAGGTTCAGACCCCTAAGCCAAATAAAACAAAGACTTCTTCAAAGAAGTCTTCATCTGTTTCCAAGGCTGCTGAACCTTCTTCTTTGGCTAAAAGAACAAGGCCTGTTGTGAAAGCCAATCAAGTTAAGATTATTGAAAAAGAAGATTGGAATGGTGAAGAAAAAGGTAAATCTGACTATGAACAAGATAAGCTGGCCAAGTTTGGCAAAAGAAAAATCTTAAAGGGCAGACTTTTGAAGGATTTGGTGGAACCAGGGATGGTTCAACTGGTTGATGCTCTAGCTGCTCGGGGCTGGAAGGACATGGTCCTTCAGTTGGATGGCAGGCTAGCAGGAAATGAGGTTATTGAGTTCATGGCCAATGCAGAGGTCACGGATAGCAGATTTAGTCAAGTGAAAGGGGTTCAAGTAAGGTTTGATGCAAAAGAGCTGGATGAAATCCTTGACATCCCTTATGAAGGGTATGATGACTACATGAGGCAAAGATGGCCAAGTCTGGACTCCCTTCCTACTTCCCTTGCAATCACTAGGAAATTTTGTGATGTCATAGAAGTGAATGAGGCCAAGGTTGTGCATAAGAGTGAAATGAAGCCTTGCCACAAAGTCTTATTTGAATTTGTCAACAAGTGTTTGTTGCTTAGGCAGGAAAGAAGATACATTGCTAACTACATGGATTTGGTGTTGATGGAGTGTCTTGAAAGTGGAAGGTAGATCAACTAGCCTGAATGTATTATTAAGATACTAGACAGGGTTATTAATGGTTCCAAGGCCCATGCTGCTTTTTATGGGTTTATTCTGACTACCGTTCTTGATCGCTGCAAGGTGCCACTAAAGAAGTGGGAGATGGCCACAAGCAAAGACCATTTTGGAATCAACACTTTGATTTCTTGTGACTATGAGGTCAATGCCATTCCCAATGAACATGGTTCATCTAAAAAGACACCTATAAATAGCAAGGTAAGATCTCTAGTGCATGAGAGTGGGGCAAAGGATGCTGAGATAGCTAGGCTGAAGGCTCGTTTAGCGGAGGTTGAATCTGAGAGAGATGCTCTTAGAACTGAGATCACAAAGGAAAATGAGAAGAATGATGGCATTCTTCAAGACATGCTGCACCTTCTCCAAGACAAGACCCAACCCTCTAGTTATTCCAAGCCTTAAAGTTCTTTAGCCTTCATTTCCTGAACTTTGTCTAGACCTCTCAGTGACCCAGATTAGGGATTTTTCTTGTTTTTCTCATGGTTTGACTATTTTTGTTTCTTTTTGTGGATTGTGGTAGAATCATATTCTCTATCAATGATGTTTGCTATTTTTTCTCTTGTTGATTGTTTATATTTCCTTGATAGTTTGAATATCTTTGGTTGATTACTAATGATTAATCTATGATTGCACTTGCAGTAGCCCTAGTGGCCATGAGTAATTGTTAAAATTCTGAGAATCACAATGTGTTTATGCAACTTTTCGATGATGCCGAAAGGGGGAATATATATTGTGCTTTATATTCTGAATAAGTGATGTTTATAACCGAATGAACCTGGTCCTTGATGATAAGTAAAAAATTTCTAACTTTGGATAGATGAATAAGCTGAGTTATGACAGAGCCTAATTGAGTGAAAAGCACAGAGTTTGTCATCATCAAAAAGGGGGAATTTGTTGGCCCAAGTAAAGGTGAGTTTTGAAGACTGAGAAATGAACTCAGCCATGGACCAAGTCGATCCTAGTGAGGCACGGATATGGTGAACTCAAGCATGTGAGATGCACATGAGGAGATAAACCTAACTTACTAGAAGTGATATCTCCTGATTATGATCGAAAAGGTTGAATATTGGATAAGGAGAAAGACTCCTTATACAAAGAGAACACGACTTAAGAGAAGGATAGAGTTAGAGGATGAGATCAACTAGAACTATTCCACCAAGGAAGAGTAGCATCAGAATTCTAGTTAATCTTTATTTACTAACTCCATAAATATCAGTGTTGCTCTCTTTTACAGGTAACACACATAAGCAAAAGTTAAACGTGAATTGAGAGCAAAATAGCAAGGCAATTTTGCAAGCAATTTGTGCGTGATTCAAGCATGCAAACCTGAAGCTACTTGAACCAGATAAAAGAACCAGTTCCAAGTGTCTGTCTTTTATTTCTTGTTCAATTGTAGTAGGTGTTTTCATATTGTACCTTTCAGCTTATCGAGAAGCAATTGTATTAGGTACTCAGAGTTTTCAAGTTAGAGTTACCTTGAAGCTGTCGCAACAGTTAAGGTTGTGTGCTACAACGAGATTAGAGTTAATCCTAGGTTTACAAAAGAGTTTTTTTAAATGCAGTTTTTGGCTCAGTGATTTTAGTGAAGAGTTTGGGAAAATCCTACTGGAAGTAAGTCGTGGATCTTTTCACCTTTTGAGTCAGGTATTTTTCACGTAAAATCTCCATATTCTTTAATTTCTGTACTTATTATTTCGTAACAGTAGTAGTTGGAACACATAGAAGAACCATGTCCTTTTATAATAGGTTAAGCGAAAAATTAGGCACCACACAAATCACCCCTTCTTGTGTGGTATTGAAGTATAAAACATCAACATTCAATTATGTAGAAGCTTGATGTGGTAGTTGGTAGAGGGGTGGGGAAACTAACCTGTTTGTCAGAATCTGATCGTGATAATTATCAGCTAAAATTCTCATAAACTAAGCTAGCGTTTGGACATAGATTTGATTGAAAATTGAAAAAAAAAAGGTTTTGAAGTATGTTGCAAAATTATATTTGAAAGTTAAAGTTGTATTTGGACATGCATTTTATTTGAAAAAAAAGTTAAAATTTTTTTAGTAGAAAAAAAAAAAATTCGTCCAAAAACTGCCTTAAACCAATTTTTGGAAATTTGATTTGTTTTTTCCAAATTATATTTGATAAGCAAACAATATTTTCAAATTTTCTTTAAAAAAGATATTCATAATCTATGGCCAGAGGAAACTAAGCAATTCGATCAAGTGTCTATCTTTTAAGATGGCCACAAATGCCTGTAAACCAGGATGTACAACTCCATACATGGACTACGCTAGGGAATTTATTCGATTCCCATATTAAACCAACCCACGTGAGTGGACCTCTTAAGTCACTTGAGCTAAAATCTTGCTTCTATCTTGAAAGTAAGAGTATTTGTCTGTCGGTATAACATACTTTTTCGATATTTTAATTTGGTATATTCGATATATATTACCGATAAAATCTTTCGCAAGTCTCTGTGTAAATTCTCACTGTCTCCCGTCCTAATCCCTTCCCTGATCGGCTGATCCCCAATTGTTATAGGAACCTTTTTTTTTTTTAATAACAAAAACTACCGATTTTGCATGCGTGTTTGTGACACTATTATTTGATCAAAAGATATAGAAATCTTTTTTATTAAATCAATTGATGAAGAGGTAAATCTTAGCCATACATAGTAAATCCAGATCTATAAATAATTCAGAAAATGATGTATAAATTAGGAGTGATCAATCTTATTGATATTTCTCATTTCTTTTCCCACCAATTGCCGGCGATAATCTGTTTACACCATCTATAGAAGATTGTTTTATCTTCCTTATGTTAAGAAGATTACAGAGGAGAGGAAAGAGAGAGAGAAAAGCCCCCTTTTTGGAAAGGTTCCCTTCTTATATATAATCATGGAGTCTTTGTTATGTTCTTGAGTCAATACACCTTCATACCACGTCCGTTTTTGTCATTACTTGAGTAGTGCTCTTCGACTTATCGGGTACTGTGAGTACATGATTTGGAGCGAATCATGGTGTCTTTTACTGTCCCGCTGCTTGAGCGGGATCCCAATTAGGTCGACCACAATGGTCAGATTTTGATGAATACAACTGTTGGAGGTGTGTTGATGACAAAAGTTGAACATACATTTCAGTTACTGATGACTACGTACTGATTCATGAAGGAGGAATGCATATGTTACCAAATGGTCTAACATTAGCTACTTCACCCTTGACTTCACCCTCGTACGTAGTGTGGTTTTAAGTCATTGTTTGCCAACCAAATTTGCAGCCTTCATCTGACTTTAGCTTCTAATGCCAATAAATGTGGTCTATTTCTAAGGTGGGGGTTTCATCAAATTGTTTCTCATTTTGAAGAAAAGCAGTGATAGCGATCTCTTTTGCGACTGGTCGGCTAATTGGGTTGACTTTCAGCTCTTAAAGAGATCAAATCAGAATATGTCCTTGCGCCAAAGCTGTGTACCACCAATGTGTTATAAGTGGTCACAACACGTTTATGGTATACTACTAGACATTTGGAATAAAAACTTCGTTACATCCGTATAACTTAAATTTTAACTTTTTTTTTTCGTGACCAGATGGCAATGGGGCGGTGCGGGTGCAGAGCGGGACGGTGCGGGTTTAAACACATGCCGGATGGTGTGGGTTTAAACACATGCGGGTGCGGGGCAGGTCGAAATAAAAAGATAAAAACTGTACGGATGCGGTGCGGGTGCGGGTTTAAAAAATTCATTAAAAAAGGAAACTCAATTTTCTACCATAACGAAGATGAAACCCATACCGATGGCAATTGGGTCTAAGCTATGTAAACTTCTAACATAATAAATTCGGTATTTCCAAATCAGTAGTAAAATAAAGCGAATAAATAGAAAAATTATGTGGAGAAAGAATGAATAATTCGTTTACTAGTACCCAAAAGAAATTTACAATAACACTTCTAAGATTAACAAAATCTGCAACTCTTTGAAATTAATAAAAGTACGAGTAGATATAATAAATGTACAAAAAAAATATCCAGCCAAAAGATTAAAAAATAAATAAACTAATAAAATAAAGGAAAAAAAAGTTAAGCAGGTGCGGGGCGGGGTGGGTGGCGCGAGTGTGGATGCGGAGCGGATAAACGCGAGTGCATTTGCTAAGCGGAGCGAGCGCGGGTTAAAATTTTACGGGTTAAGAGAAAACCCGCACCGACCCGCCCTACTTGCCATCCCTAGCCTGGCCTACTACGAAATTTTCAAGGTTTGTACAAAAAGGCTAGCAGAAATAGAATTTAAATTATATTCACTGTCGGCTGTAAGAAATTATGTATACTATCAGTTTCCACACAAGATATTTACAAGAAATATGAATTTGTAATCTTGAAAATAAGATAAATTATCTATTATAATATTTAAAATGATCTGACGTGTAATTTCTTTTTGTACTGACAGTATATATATAATTTAAATTCATAGAGATACACCTCAAACTTGAAGGGAGCGAAAGAATAAATTCTTTTGCTTGAACTTTTTAATATATGAGAAAGGAGAAAATTACATGATTAAAGAATGCAATCCAACAACAACAACCTTCTTTCCAAAAACTTCCCACATTGCTCTTGGGGAGACTCGAACTCACAACCTCTTGGTTGGAAATGGAGGTTGCTTACCATCAGAGCAACCCCTCTTGTCCTTACTATTAAGAACATGTTTGGAAAGCCACCTTGGAATTGGATTTGGGTGTAATTGGGTGTAATTACACAGTTTGTCATGTTTGTTTGGTCAAGTAATTACTTGGTCTGCATGGAATTGGTTGTAATTGGAGGGTTGTAATTATACTCTCCAATTCTCAAGGAGGAGGTGAGAATTGGTGGTAATTACACTATGTAATTACAAGGTTGCTTTTTACTCCCTCCGGTTCACAATAAGTGTCAAATTTGCTTTGCATTTTGGTTCAAAATAAGTGTCCAGTTATGTAATCAAGAAAGAATTCAATTTGTTTTTACAAAATAACCCCTATGTGCATATCCCTAAAAAATTTTCTTACTCTTCACATTA
The DNA here is from genome assembly GCA_026770625.1 of Nicotiana glauca. Classification (NCBI taxonomy): domain Eukaryota; kingdom Viridiplantae; phylum Streptophyta; class Magnoliopsida; order Solanales; family Solanaceae; genus Nicotiana; species Nicotiana glauca. The sequence continues at coordinate 122,088 of MU727287.1, forward strand.
AATGTTTAATTAGGGGTAGTGTAGTCATACTAGGCATTTTTGTATAGAATTTAGTATTTTCTTAATGGGCGTGCTAAAAGCAAATTGGACACTTATTGTGAACCGGAGGGAGTAGTTTCTTTCCTTTTTATTTTATTTTATTTATTTTCTTTACAACTTTTATTTCTATTTATTTAATTTTATTTTTACTTTTTTGAAATTTTAAAATAATTTTTCTTTGTACATTATTTATCTTTTATTTTTCTACCTTTACTTCTTGTGATCCCATGTAATTGCTTATATTTTATTTATTATTTATTTTATTATTCTATTTTTGAAACTACACCTCCCAATATTAAATAATGAGCCATTAACAAATTTGGCATATAATGAGTGATGCAATTAAAGTAAAATTTCGTTGTTAAATATGATTATAATCTTATTATGTTTTCTAATCTTAAATTGTAGTGTAACTTACTATTATGTTGGAATTTGACATATGTTAAACTATTTTTTTTGTGTGTGTTTTAAAATTGTGCTACATTCATAGTTCCAGTTTACTTGTTTTAGTAGTATTGGCTCACATTGCATATTGTTTATTTTTTTTAGTTAGAATTGATAAATTAATTTTGTCAAAAATTTGTATAGTGTTATAACATTATATTTATATATGTTAATTTATTTTATCAAACATGAATTCCATGATGTTCTTACAAAACATATGTTTTTAGTTTTGTAAATATCTAAACTAAATATTATTAATTTAGAAAATATATATAAATTATTTTTTACAATTATTAATAATAAATATATGAATACTAATTAATGTATATTCACGAAAAAATATACATCTTAAATACCAAATATAATATCATTTACACTTATAAAATTTATAAGCATATATTTATTATATTAACTTTTAAGTTTTGATAATTACTTTATTTAAAATTTAATCTAATTGTGTAACTATATTTGTGTAACCAAACAGTAAACTTGCAATTATACTGTAATTACACTATGACAAACAAACAGGTCGTCATAATTATATAACTATGTAATTACTACCCTAGTAATTATACCAATTCCAATTACTTGGTGGCTTTCCAAACAGAATGCAATCTATTTAATTAATTTGAAAACCTCACGGTCCTCACTATTAACTAGTGGAGGAAACGGAGGGGTTTATCTAGTGATTGCCTCTCATTATGTCACGACCCGGATTTTCCATCATCGGGATCGTGATGGCGCCTACTCGTGGTAGCTAGGCAAGATAATTTACTCACCGTTTTCATAAACAAACCCTTCTGTTTTTAATTTAATAGCATAAAATAATACTAACAATAGCTGCGGAAGTCTAATTTTATAAGCCTGAAATAAATATGAACTGCTTAACAATATCCTCTACCCAAGATTTGGTGTCACAAGCTCACGAACCACTATGAATAAACTACATATAATGGTCTGAAAGAAATATAACAACCGTCTGTCTCGAAACAATGAGACTACAGTATAAATGAAAGCATAAGAAGAGACACCGGGCTTGCGGACGCCTGCAAGCTACCTCAGTCTCATAGTAATGAAAATCCTGCTATCGAACTACTGCTGCTGCTCCAAACCTGGACCTGTGCAAAAAATACACAGGAGTGTAGTATCAGCACAACCGACCCCATGTGCTGGTAAGTGCCTAGCCTAACCCCGGCGAAGTAGTGACGAGGCTAGATTGGACACCACATAAACCTGTGCAGTTATAAAATATACAGCGAAATATCGAATACCAAAAAAATTAACATAAAGGGAGGGGGAACATGCTGCGGGGAAAATACAAATAAACATTTAATCCAGAGTAACAACCAAAACAGCTTAACTCCACAGTGAAACAAGAATAAATATTCAAACATAACCACAA
>MU727287.1:125899-242316 GCA_026770625.1 Nicotiana glauca
CCGAAACACGTCAAACGACGTCCGTTTTCAACCAAATTTTACAGGAAGTGCTTAAATAATATATAAGACTTGTACCAGGCATCAGAACCAAAATACGAGCCCGATACCATAGTCTTTTAATAAATTTTCATTTTCATTTTCCTTCATAATTTCAGAAAAATAATTTAACAGAAAAATTCTTTTACTCGGGTTCTAGACCTCGGATTTCGACTCCGGACACATGCCCGAGTCCCATATTTTTCTACGGACCTTCCGGGACCGTCCAATCTTGGGTCCGGGTCCGTTTACCAAAAATATTGATCAAAATCAACTATAATCATATTAATATCAAAATTCTTCAAATTTTTCACAGAATTCACATATTCCAACACAGAAATTTTCCGGCTATGCGCCCGGACTGCGCACGCAAATCGAAATAATAGAAAAATGAGATTTTCAAGGCCTCAAAAGCACAAAACAGATGAGGAAAACATGTGACGACCCTCATTATTACTTAAGGTTGACACTGATTATGTTTCCACTTATGCCAAGAAAATTTATGACTCAAGGGACCAGATTTATTGCCGCTTTGCTTCCAATTGCCCGTCCCTATCACTTAGCTAATAAGCAATTGCCACAACCCTCTAGTCTTTTAATTAAAGTGAAATGTTTTTTCCCCCAATGATTCGGTCCTTCTTTCAAATTAATTCATTTAACGCTGCCCACTATAGTGAGTCATAAGCTTATATAAATGACGATAGGGGTGTCAAATCGGCGGGTTCTGCTAATTTTGGACATGTTAAAACGATTTGAGTTAATAATTGAGCTAAAATAAGTTTGGTCAAGATAGGCTAAAATTTGGGTCATAGCCCAACCCGTCCAACTCTTACCAAACTTTACTTAATATGTGTTGTTTTCATATGAATTGTATAATTACTAATAAGACTTCGTTTCTTTTGTTATAATCATATATATGTTGATACCAAATTTTTTCATGTATATTTTTATGTGCAAAATACCTTTCAAAATAGCATATGTATGCATATATAAGTGTGTCCAAATATTTTAGTATTTTACCTAATTTTTAAAAGATTTTAAATCAATTTATTGCTCTATTTTAGCAATACAAAAACCAATAATTATTCCTCAAATTATTATTTTTGTGATTAATTTATTTTATTCTTATATTTGCACCAAAATCTAGCTATGGTATTTTTTTTATGCATTTTGCAAATCTATTTAATATTTTTAAAGCTAAATTGCATATAATTGCAATTCTGGCCTATTTAAGATTTAATTGAGTTTATGATTACAAAACTTAATTACAATATTTTTAATCTAATATCAATATATTATTAATTAATTTAGCATCTTTAATTTATTTTCAGAAATTATTTTACTATTTTTATAAAATAAAAAAGGAAAAAAGTGGCTATTTAAAACTAGCCCTATTACATTTCAATTGTAGCCCAAGTCAACCCCCTAATTAAATCCCAATTTCAATTTCAAATGGACCAGCCCAATCACTAAAATTATCCACCCCTAACCCATTTATTTTACCCACCCGGCTTCCCTTTTGATCCAGGCCATTGATCATTTTGAGCAACGACCATAATTCCTCTTTGCCTTTTTAATTCATAAACACCCCTTAACCCTAATCACTTTCATTCGTCCGCCGCCCCTGAAACCCTCTCCTCTCTCAAACTCTCTCGAACATTTCCTAACCCTAGTCGCCTCTCACCGTCTTCAACCTTGAAACCACTGGAATCCATGGCTTCTCAGGCCATGGAAGTCTTAAACTCACGTCCCTTTTCTCTTACATACTTGATACCTGAAGATTCGAGGTCTGACCTCGAAGTTTTTCACCAAGACCTTTGCCGGCTTGAGGTTTCTCATCCATCTCCGGCCTTGCTCCGGCGTATCTTGGTCTTCTGAGCCTGATTCTAACTTCTACGACTCAGATCGGTGACCTCTCAAGGCTTTTCTCATTTCTAGGGCTCTTCTGAAATCCTAACCCTTCGAGGTTCTCTCCATTTTTTTTAGATTTGTTGTGTATCTGTGCTCTCTTTGAGTTTTCAAATGATTTCCCTAACTTTTCTTTCAAAAACTACTTTCAAAAAAACCTTTGTTTTCCGATCTAGGGTTTCGTGAAAATGTTTAAGCATTTTTAAAGATTTTTCTTTGTCATTCATGTGTATTTGCCTCTACTGTATCATGCTCTTGTATGTTTCTCTTACTGTATTTCCTATATCATGTTCTCGTATGCTTTCTACTGTGTTCTTGTGCCTTTTCTTTTACCATGTTCTTGTATGTTCTTTACTTGAGTTTTATACTCCGTTCTTGAATGTTCTCTACTGTGTTCTATATGCTCCACGTTCGTGTTTCTTCTACCATATTTTTCGTATTATGTTCTCATATGCTTTCTACTATGTTCTGGTATTTCTTCTACTATGTCCTGCTATACTATACCTTTCTACTGTGTTCTTTGCTATTTTCCTTCTACTGATCCTTGTTTAAGTTTCTTCTAAGAAAAGACTTTCTTAATCATGTTTCTTCTACTGTGTTTTCCTACAATGTTCTTAAGTGTTCTTACTATTTTTCCTCTACTGAACTTAGTTTCTTCTAAAAAAAGCATGTTTCTTCCATTATTTTCCATTATGTTCTTTGAATCTTTCTACTGTGTTTGCATGTTTTCTCATGAGCTTCAGAAGGAAACCTCTGAGCCTGTTTCGACTACTTGCCTTCTCATCTCTGTATTTGATTCAAGGTGAAAACCCTAGAATTTGGGGATTCTGCTGAGGCTTGATTGTGTGAGCTAGGGTTTTATTTTTTTAGAACCCTTAATTCTTTCAAACTGATTTTTGAATTTCTGAACCGAGTTTGGACACCTTTGTCTTTGTACAATGTTGAACCTTTTGCTAAACTCTTCTACACTGGATTCTTTCTATTGATTTACAAGGGCATGACAAGTTTCTTTCATGTTTAACGTGTTTGTATGCTTTTATATGTGATGAATCTTTCTTCAAAAAAGGTTTTCAAACTTGTGATTGATTCAGAATTCCTTTTAAATAGGTCTAATTGATTTGTTTGCTGATTTTCCTTAAATTAAAAAATCTTTCCCATCTTTCTGACTTGGTTCATTCATACAAAATCTCTGGCCTCAGATTTCTTGGATGTTAATTGAATTTCTTTCCTTAAATTGTACAACCGTGTATTTCAAAAAACATGTCCTTAAATAACCTTTATGTATTTGCCCTCAATTGCATGCTTTGCACAAAGTGTTTGATTAATTTCTTTCCTTAATTGGTTTGTACCCGTTTGAATCTGAATCCCTTAATTAAAGGGAGTCTTATGTAATTGATTTACAATCAGTCTTCAATTATTTTCTTACCTTATTTCCTCGTGACTTTCATACTACAAATACACGACCCTTTTTCATAAAGCACACACGGATTTTTAATAATCCTCCACTACTACAATTCATAATTCTTCTGAACTCCTACTTACACACAATAGAACTCTCTCTTCTTGTCTGCATTTTGACTTTCACAAGACTACTGCCTTTCCCTATTTGTTTCCTTGAAACTGGTATGTCCTAATTCTAATTTACAGCATCACCATAATGTGTTTACTTACAGCTTTCTCCATCCCTGTCTCTTTACTACTTCTGCAGATTTAAATACTTAAACTATCATGTTGATTCTTTTGTTTGTTTTTGTTATGAACTCCTCTTCCCTTTTCCATTTATGTGTTTTGAGTTACAGTTTAAAACATGGAACTATGCAACTTATTTTCTATGGATTAAACTTGATCCCTTAGGTGATTCTAACCTCTAAACAATATGTTCAGTAGGCTTATGGGTGTGCCGGCATCTCTCATTGTTGGGTTATGCCCACTAGCCTGCTTTTTATCTCTTGCAACTCCCCATTCCCTGTACCCCTGTGTATATTAATATGAACTGTTTCCCCTTCCATAATCTTGCACTTGCACTCTCTCTTAGTTCCTAAGTTTTGCCCCCCCTCTTGTGAGCCTTGCCTTGGGACCTTGAGTTCCCTCTGAACTTGGACGCTTGAGGTATGGCCCTTTCATACTGTACTATGTCCCATCTGGTAATGTATTTGGGGTGTAAGCATTGCCCGGGGTCCATGTGAGGCTCTTAGGGAACTCTAACACACCCTAAATGAGAGAAAGACTTTTGAAATCGAATCTTTGGAGTTGGCTTAATTCATACTTCAGACAGGAAGTCTGAATCAAACTCTCCTTGGTTGTAATTTTCAATTTCTGATATATTTTCTTTACTTTATTTTCTTTGGACCGTAATAACTTTGTTATAAACTTTTGGGGATGATTAGTGAAAAGGGAGGGGTAACCATGCATGTGTATGGGTAGATAACTTGCCTATAGGAATCTCTAATTTCTTCACTTTTCATATAGCTACCATGCCGATAAGACTTCTACATTTTCATATAGTTACCATGCCTATAAGACTTATGCATTTTATATAGTTACCATGTCTATAAGATTTATGCATCTCATTTAGCTACCATGTCTATAAGAACTTCTGCATTCTCATTTTGATACCATGACTATAGGGATCATGCACTTTCATGTAGATATTATGTCTATAGCTTCTGCACACGCACATAGAGAATATGCCTATAGGTCCTTTCTGATTCCTGCATACCCGTTTTTCACTAGGCAAACTTGTCTATAAGTCCTAATAACCAAAAAAAGTAATCATATATCATGTAACACTTAGATATCATGTTGTAGAATTTCTGTACTCTTCCATGTCTATAACACTATTTTAAGTTGGTAAACACATAGAAAGCATGCCTATAGGGTTCTAATTCAAATTTGAATCGCCTCACTCGTTGGTAGGTTTAAAAACTAGTAGTAATAATGTATTACCAGTAGCAGAACTTGTGCTCTTCTAAAATTCGTTTTTTTACTGGCAACTTTCTTTTTCCCTAAACCAATCTGCCATCAGTTTTATTCTTATTTTTGAAATATGTAGATATCATGCCTATAGGTTTTCATCTAATACCTAGGCAAACTGTAGGATAAAACTATAAACTGAATCAGATGTTATTAGCTACAACCATCAGGCATGCCTGATTCGGGCTTCCTATCTAAACTATGTAATAAATCAGTCTTCCTCAATTTTTTAAGTTTTAATTAGATCTTAAGCAGTACGTGTAAGACATGCTAAACTATGTGCTTTTTCTGGTTTAAAAGAGGTTTGTCTGAGCCTTGTTATTTGCTTATATGCTCTCCCCAAACTTGCTATATGTGTTTTATTTGTCGCCTTAGTATTTTTAACCTTTTGAAACCACAAATAAGCCAATGTCTCATCCCTTTAGGATTAGTAATCCCATATACCTCCGGGATTGATAGATTTGGGGCGAGAAATAACATGCAATAAGTAAACGAGACTATTCCGCACTTTAGTACCTTAAAGGGATGTGAAAGGGTAGATATGGATATGATGACCACACGACAACACCACGTGTATAAGTGATTATCGGGTGTTGTGTGGGGTGATCCACATTATTAATAAACCTAGGACCTCCCTTCCCTTTGATTTCTTTGTTTCTTTTAAATCTTTTAAAAATGTTTCTTCTAAATCAACTCTCTTTAATGCTTTCCGACTTTATTTATTTCTAGCCTTTATGTGAAAATCCCCTCTTATTTGAAGCCTTACTTGTCTATATATTATTTGTACCTTAAGTCACAATAATAGCTTGGCCGGGAACCACACTAGTGGATTCTGAGGGATGCCTAACACTTTCCCCTTGGAATAATTTCAATCCCTTACCCTATCTTTGGTTATCCAAACAAAACCCTTCTTAGTGTCCTAATGCATTTAAATCATTAGGTGGTGACTCTTCAATTCTCTTAAACCCAGTTCCCCAAAAGGGAACGAGTTGTCCTTCCAAATGTCATAAACCCGATTTCGCGAGAAAAAAGGGGCATCGACAATATAACATAACAACAACAACAACATCCCAGTATAATCCCACAAGTGGGGTCTGGGGAGGGTAATATGTACGCAGACCTTACCCCTACCCCGAAAGACAGAGAGACTGTTTCCAGGAGACCCTCAGCTCGAAAATATAACATAACAAACAAAAAAAATATATTTCTAAGATATTTTGGTAAAGTTACTCTTGGATAAAATTTGGGCTAAAAATCAGCCTAATTTTAAATGAGTTAAGATGAGTTGGATCAAGATGAGCTGATGTCAATAAATGGGTGGGTCAATGACCAATCCAACTTTGGGCGGGTTGAACGGATCATTTGGGCTGGGGCCAAATTTGATAGCCCTAAATCACGAGGATTGTGATAGGTTGATAATCAGTATAAAAATAATTTAACCGTGATAAATTATCTGAATGTTAAACTTTTATGAACCGATCGATTGCTCCATTCCGCCAAGACACGAGTAATCGATAGAAGGAATTGACTTGAACATACCCTAATGGATACAATAGTTTTATACGGCTAATCTAACTATTAGGGATCAAGACGTAGTTGATATATAAGTATATCTAAATAACCTATCATTAGAGGCAAATTCAGAAATTTAAGTTTATGGGTTCTTATAGATATTTTAAGTTAATATACCATAGTGATTGAATTAACAGATTGAGTTCCAAGCTAATATTCCTATACATTTAATAAATTTTTTAATACAAATATCGGATCTAGACAAAAGTTATTAGGTTCACGGGAACCCGTTACTAGTGCTTTGAATCCGCCCCTGCCTATCATACATTCTCTAGAATTAAATAAAGGGATTTTTTTATTCCGATACTATTTGAAACTTATTACCCTTAATATCCATGTTTAGTTAATTACCTCGCATAAACAAGTTTTATTTACAAAATATATACGATCCACCTTTAAAGGCTCCCATATCCATTATTTGTGTCTTCAATCAAAGAATTTAGTTACACCATTTTCCTTTGTTTATCCTGTCTCCCCTTTCTCTCCGAATCTTCCATTATTTTAAACTATTTATCTATCTCAAACCATAAAAGTGTCGGTATTCCCCTCTTCCTTTTCCCATTTGGGATTTATGTAATATAAGTGCCACTAGTCCCCTCTTTCTTTTCACATAAGAAACCAGAAAAGTGTAATATCTATCTGAATAGTATTGCCATCGCTCTATTGATTCAGTTTGAGACGATAATACAAACAGCGAAGGCTGGAAACTCTGATTTTCTGCACAATCAGGCAAATTCTCTAAACATTTAGAACCTGAAACACGTACTTTTTCGAGGCATGGACAATTGGATAGGAAAAAAAAGGAACGACTTCCTCCTTAACACCGATATTGACAAGGCTAAGTGATTTTAGATTACAACAAAATCTGGAAATCTTTAGCTTAGACGACAATTTCTCAGTGTCACGAAAATGATAATATCTCAATCCAACATCAAATCCACCGCCAGTTGCTAAGTTCAATTCAAATACTTTGACTTCTTTTTGAATGGCAAATTTAATCCAATGATCAAAAGTGAAAAAACTACCACCAAAGCAAAAACCAACTCGGAATTGATCTAAAGTTGGACGTTGGTGCAACTTCAAAATTCAATTTACCAACTTCACAAATTCATGTTGTACATTCGGATCTCTAGTTCTTTTATCCCTATTATAAATCTCAAGACAACCAGAGGTATACTGCCATCAATATCTCCATCTACGAGAGACAAGACAGGTTGTTGCTGCTTTGTTTACTGAAGAAATGAAAATTACACCACCCCCTATTCAGTTTCTTAGTTGAGTTGATGTAATGTCTAGCAGAAACTTAACATGTACAGGGGTGAAGGTCAACAAAAAACGTTTCAGTAGCATCGCTTTAATCTTGAGATTGTCATGTTTCATTAAGATATAATTGTTGCTAATTCTTCGGGCAGACATGATATTAGGCTTCTCTTAAGACAAAATGTACGGCAAAACCAGGGAAAGGTTAATATTCAAAACCAGATACAAATTTCTGCACATTTAAATACAACTACAATATCATACAACTTAGTATAATTTTTATACCAATTTTATACAATATATCTTTTGTATATTTTTTATCTGATTTATATATAGTAAAAACAAATTTCATACAACTAATTATATATTATACAACTTATCTACAACTTTCATACATTATTTCGACCCAGTTATATACAACTACAATATCATACCACTTAAACACAATTTTTATATAAATATTTTGTATATTTTGTATCTGATTTATACATATTATAATAAATTTTATACAACTAATTATATATTATACAACTTATCTACAATTTTCATACATTATTCCTACTCAGTTATATACAACTACTATATCATACAATTTAAATACAATTTTTATACAATATTGTTCAACTTTCATACAATATTTAAATAAATATATATATATATATATATATATATATATATATAAGAATAGTCTAGAACATAAGAGAGCATTTTGTATTTTCCGGAAACATTGACTATGGAATAAAAGCTCTCACTTTTCTCTTTTTAATTCTAGGGTTTGTTTGCACAAATTCTTCTTTCATAGCTCGATTTTTTGCAATTAACATGGTATCAGAGCAAGGAATCGATGATCCCTGATCTCCTCTTTCGATCGATGGCACCCTCATCGATTTTCATGAACATTTTCGGTTCTATCGATCTCATTTGAAATCACATTTTGAAGTGAAGATTTGGGAATAGGGTGTTTTTCGGACCCTGTGTTGCAACTGTTGGAGATTCCTACGACAATTCTGGTCATTTATGTTCTCCGGTACTTTGCTCCGGTATCTTCTTCATTCTCACCGATTCGGCAGGATTATTGACTTCAAGGCCTCACCTTCTTTAGGTTGCAAAGAAGGACGGTAACATTCTTCTTATTTCCTACTACATTTAGGTGAAAATCGAGTGTTTCTCGTATCAATTTGGAAATTTCCAAAATCTAGGGTTAAGTCATGGGAAGTCCAGATGTTAGTTCTTCCTCTATGACAACTGGTTTTGATGAGTTTACTATAAATCCATCTCGTTCATTCTATGTTCATCCATCGGATAGTCCTGGAACACACTTAGTGTCTCCACCTTTTGATGGGAATGGTTTTGTTATTTGGCGTAAGAATATGCTTACTGCCCTCTCCGCTAAAAATAAACTAGGGCTCATAACAGGAAAAGTCACTAAACCTCTAGCTAATTCTCCCTATTACCCCTTTTTGGGAAAGATGCAACGACATGGTAATTGCATAGCTAACAAATTCATTGTCTAAAGATATAGTAAATAGTGTTATGTGGTTTGACACTGCTAAAGACATTTGAGATGATATAAATGAAAGATTTGGTACATCAAATGGTTCGAAATATATTCAAATACAAAGGGAAATCAGTGTTGTTTCACAAGGACCATTAGACATAGCTACTTATTTTACAAAATTGAGGGGTCTTTGGGATGAACTTAGTACTGCCTATGTAGGACCAGTATGCACATGTGGAGCCTTATCAAAATTCATTGAGCAACAGAAAATATATCAATTCCTTAGTGGTTTAAATGAGTCCTATTCTACTTGCAAGAGTAATATTTTGATGATGCCATCCCTTCCATCCCTAAGCAAAGCCTGTTCTATGCTTCAACATGATGAAAAGCAAAAGGAGACTTCAGCTCCTATATCCAACTTTTCAAATGAGTCAGCCTCTTTCAATGCTTCTAGCAGTCCTGTCCAGACATCTGCTAGGCCTTATACTCAAAGGTTCCAGTTTGATCAAAAGAGAGGTTCAGGCTCTTCCTCTCAGTTGTCTTGCAAATACTGCAAAAAGGCTGGTCATAGCATTAAGAAGTGTTACAAATTACATGGTTTTCCTCCTGACTTCAAGTTTACCAAAAGCAAAAGGAATGCTGCTTGTGTGCAATTTGAAGGTCCTTTTCCTCACCATACTCACATTGATGTTCAATCTTCTGAGATCACTGGTCATGGCTTCAGCAAGGAACAATATGACCATCTCATAACTGTTTCAACAACTGGATCATCCTCCTATTATACATCCTGATAGTTCTGCCTCAGAAAATATTAGTTTTGCTCACTTTGCAGGTGTGTTTAATCATCCTGAAGTGCATTCTGCTGCTTTTCATGCATGTGTAGTTTCAAACTTAGGTTCAAATCCTTGGATTCTAGATTCAGGTGCCACTAACCACATGACACCACACAAACACCTTTTAACCAATTTAACACCACTTACTACTCCTTTCTTAATAACTTTACCTAATAGATACAAAGTAAAGGTCATATCTACTGGGTCTATGCAACTCAGGCCAGACATGATCTTACATAATGTTCTGTTAGTTCCTTCTTTTCACTTCAATCTCATATCTATTCACAAACTTCTTGTTCAATTCAGATGCATTGCAATTATTACCATTTCTGCCTGTATTTTACAGGGCCCTTCTCTGAGGATGCCACTGGAAATTGGTAAAGCTGCAAATAGGTTGTATTTCCTGCATCCTAATATGACTTCATCTTCTATGTCTGTTTCTTTTCCTATCAATGTTTCTAATTCTGTTCAATATAATAATTCTAGTGCTTCTTATAGTGTTAATCCTACTCCTGTAACTATTCCTTTTACAAATTTTACTAACAACTCTTCTGATCTTAATAAAAATGATGTTATTTGGCATCAAATATTGGGACATGTTCCTTTTAATAGAATGAAATCCATTTATTCTTTGTCTTATAAGATCTCACATAAACAATCATTCTCCTGTAACATTTGCCCAATGGCAAGACAACAAAGATTGCCATTCTCTGAAAGGTTTATTCATTCTTCTACCCCTTTCCAACTTGTTCATATTGACATTTGGGGCCCATACAATACTCGGACTTACAATGGATTTAGATACTTTTTAACTTTACTGGATGATTTTTCCAGAGTCACTTGGACTCACATATTGTCATGCAAAAATAATGCCCTTTCCGTGCTCAAGGCTTTTCATGCAATGGTGAAAGTTCATTTCAACTCAAATGTCCAATCTTTTAGATCTGACAATGCCTATGAGTTAGGTACTAGTTCTGAAGCCCAACAATTCTTTTCTACCAATGGCATTCTCCATCAGACTAGTATCTCTCACACCCCTCAATAAAATGGAGTGGTTGAAAGGAAACACAAACACCTGTTGGAAGTGTATAGGGCCCTTTTGTTTCAATCTAAACTTCCCCTCAAGTATTGGGGTGATTGTGTACTCACAGCCACTTATCTGATTAATCGATTAGCTTCCACTGTCCTTCATAACATTTCTCCATTTGAAAAACTACATGACTATCCCCCTTCTTTTGATCATTTGAGATCTTTTGGATGCCTTTGCTATGCCACCACTCCTAAGCATGGCAGGGATAAATTCAAATCTAGAGCCATTTCTTGTGTGTTTTTGGGATACCCCTGTGGGATAAAGGGTTATAAGCTCCTTAATCTTTCTAACCATTCTATTTTTTCCTCTAGAGATGTGCTCTTTCAAGAACACATCTTTCCTTATCATCTTCCCCCTTCCTCTCCTTTCCCTCATCCTCCCACTGATTTTGTTGACTCTGATCCCTCTCTTGTTACTTCTTCCTCCACAGCACCTTGTGTCTCCTCTCCCCCTATTTTTGCTAATTCTGATCTCTCTCCTGTTGCCCTTCCTTCCCCAACACCTTATGTTTCTTCTCCCTTGGCACTTCCTCATACTTCCTCTACATCCTCTCCTGTTCCTTCTTCCAATTCTCCTCCTCCTCCTCTTCCTGCCATCAGGAAATCAGGTAGAGTTACCAACCCACCTTCATATCTCTCAGATAATGTTTGCTCTTCTGTTCTCCCATCCTCTTCCCCACCTGTTTCCTTGAATCACAAGGTTTCTACCTCTGAATTGCACATACTTGAGCCTCAGTATTACCAGCAGGCTGCCCCTCATCCTACTTGGAAGAAGGCCATGCTATAGGAATTTCAAGCTTTTGAGGCTAACCATAAATGGGATATTGTCCCCCTACCTTCTTATAAGAAGGCCATTCCCTGTAAGTGGGTATATAAGATTAAGCAAAGGTCTGATGGCTCTATTGAAAGATATAAAGCCAGGCTTGTCATAAGGAGTGATACTTAAAAGGAGGGTATTGATTATAATGAGACATTCTCTCCAGTTGTCAAGCTCACCATAGTTAAGTGTCTCCTTTCCTTGGCTGTCAAGAGATATTGGACTGTTTTTCAACTTGATCTCAATAATGCTTTCCTTCATGGGGATCTCTATGAAGAGGTGTATATGAGAATCGCTCCTGGTCTTCATATCTTTTCATCTTCTTCTTCCACTACTTCTCCTTTAGTTTGCAAGCTCAGAAAGTCTTTATATGGCCTCAAACGGGCTTCCAGACAGTGGTTCTCTATGCTGTCTGATGCCTTGCTATCCAGAGACTACATTGCCAGCAAAAATGATTACTCCTTATTCACCAAATCTTCTGGTGCTTCTTTGGTTATCCTTGTGGTCTATGTGGATGGTATCCTCCTTGCTGGTTCTGATATTGCTGAAATAACTGCCTTAAAACAATTTCTAGATGATCAATTTAAAATCAAAGACCTTGGTTTGGTCCACTACTTTTTGGGTCTTGAAGTTTCCTCTTATCCTAATGGTTATGTGCTGCATCAACACAAATATACTTTAGATTTATTGGAGGAGTTCAAATGTTCTCATCTTTCTCCTCTTTCCACCTCTTTGGATCCTTCTAATAAACTGACAGTTGACATGGGTGACCCTCTTCCAGACCCTAGTATTTACAGGAGACTAGTTGGCAAGTTGAATTTCTTACAGCATACTAGACCTGATATTGCCTACTCTGTTCAACATTTGAGTCAATTTCTCCAGATTCCAAGGGTTCCTCATATGTTAGCTGCCTTACATGTGTTGAGATATCTAATGACTGCTCCTGATTAGGGGGTACTTCTGTCCAATACACCTGATTTTGCCCTTGTTGCTTTTTCTGATTCTGACTGGGCCATTTGTGCTCACTCGAAGAGATCTGTCACTGGTTTTTTATTATTCTTTGTGGTTGTCCTATCTCTTGGAAGAGAAGGAAACAACTTACTATTTCCCTTTTGATCTGCTGAAGCAGAGTATAGGGCTTTGAGAAAGGTTGTCGCTGAAGTATCTTGGCTTGTTAGACTTCTTGGTGATCTTGAGCTTTCTGTTACTGCTCTTGTTCCTGTTTTCTGTAACAGTCAGATTGCTTTGCACATTGCAAAGAATTATGTTTTTCATGAGCGGACGAAGCATATCGAGATGGATTGCCATTATGTTCGTGATTGTCTTTCTTCTGGTCTGATTTCTCTCCAATTTATTCGTAGTTCTGCTCAGTTGGCTGACATTATGACCAAGGCATTGCATGGTCCTCTTCATCATTCTCTATTGGGCAAGCTAGGAGTGTTTTCACCCTCCAGCTTGAGAGAGGGAGGGGGTATTAACGGAAGCCCAAATTCAGGGCCAACACCAACTCATACCCAGCATCCCACTTAACTATACTATATATTTCTCTTATTACAGTTTAGTCCATGTACAATTGATAATAGCTCATGTATGTGTATAAATAAGAATAGTCTAGAACATTAGAGAGCATTTTGTATTTTCCGGAAATGTTGACTATGGAATAAAAGCTCTCTCTTTTCTCTTTCTAATTCTAGGGTTTATTTGCACAAATTCTTCTTTCATATCTCGATTTTCTGCAATTAACACTAAGAGCTAGCTTTAATTAAGTAATAACCATTAATATTAAGATGAGACACATATCACTCATCCAAGTCAGAATTTGGGCAAATGAAGACATTAGTCACTATCACCAATCACCTCTACCACCAGCTTCACAACACAACTACCACATCTACCGCCACCCCCACCCTCACCATTAGCCCACCAGTGCAAATTCATCATTTGGCCACCCATCACGCGTACAATTAGCACGCCACTATTGTATTAACTACTATCGCCAATTTTTTTCTATTATATAGAAGAGAGAGAGAGCAGGAGGTCGACCAAGGGCGTTATGGTTATTTTAAAATATAATTCTATTGTTTCCTTGTACATTAGGCTTAAAAGCTTGGTTGTAGCCTATGGGTTCCTAATGACCAAAAAAATAAAAACAACGTGGCCCTAAGCTATTGAATCCTTTCGGTGGACCCCACTTCCTATTCAACTTTAACTTTCTTCTTTAAATACACTATTTGACTACTATTACTTTTTGGTTTGTTTGAAAGTAGATTACTTCTTTGTTCTCACTATCACTGTTCAAAAAGTATTTTTAACTAGAAAAAATATTTGTTGGTAACATAACTTTACACATAATAATTTTATTATCTCCTTAAGAAAAACAATTTAATTTGTTTTATTTACTGAATATTTTTCGTAAATAATATTAAAAAAAAGTGGCAATCATTTATGTAGATTTTTATTAAAATGTTCTTATATTAATATCAATTGATATCATTTTATACAAATTCTCATTAAATTGTATTTACAACTGGAACACTTTATAAATCAGGAAAAATATATATTTAAGAATAAAATATAGTTTCAAGTTTCTTTTTTCTTAAAGGATATTAAAATTTGTTCAAATTATATAAAAAATAATTCCCTTTATAAAACATAATTTGAGAATAATCTAAAGAAAAAATTAAGACAACTAATTTGAATTTTTTTTCTTTATTATATATTAAGCAACATGAGAAGTATCATTATGTATGATTATACTTCTCCCTCTATCATCAAAGTTAGTTGGGTACTTCCTCTCTTTTTAATAAAGAATTCATAATTAAATAAATTTTAAAATATATAAATATAAAATTAACTATTTTAAAAAAAATTCTCAACACATAATTATAGTAAAGAAAGTGGTACTACACCCTGGAGTATCTCAATCATATCAAATGAAACTAGAAAAAACTGTGATTGAAAATTCATTTATTTTTGATGAATTATTCAAATATGTCTTTAAACTAGAATAAAACACACATTTACTTATTGTTATATTTTCAATAATTCAAAATTATCACGAGTATCATTTCAAAGAACAGAAAAAAACATTTTTGCATCATCTATTTGGAAATAAAATGAGTATATTTTATTATTCAAATTTTGTTTAATAAAAAAGAAAAGCAATATATTAACACAATTGAAAATACTAAAATATTACAAATATATATTTTTCAATTTAAACAATGAGAAAGTATATAACGACTTATTTTTCAACTGATTTTTTTAATCATCTTTTATAATCAATTTTAAGCTTGGTGGTGCGGAACTATTTTTTAAAAATAAAAAGTGTAGAACCTATGTAGAAATACTCTAACTTGTACTTGAAGTATTGTATAATCTTTGTTATAATAAATTGTGGGACTTCGAAAAATATTATAAAGCGATTGTAGTAATAAAATTTCAGAAAAATCTAAAATGCACATAAAGCAACAGATAAAGCACAATATAGGTAAATATGATTCTATACGTTATCATACAAAAGACTATTTTCTTTCTTCTTTCCTTAAAGACTAATAAAGTGTGTAATTAGCAATAGATCAAGAAATATTAAAAGGAAGAAAACAAGAAAAATAAAGGGCTTTTTTTAGTTTTAGCCCGCGCCAAACTTACATTCGACGGACGTAAAAGTGTATAGTTTTCGGTTATTATTTTGAGAGTGCCTACAAGGTCATATTTTCAAAAAAAGAGCAACAATTGGGCCCGTGCAACGCACGGGTACACCATCTAGTTCTCCATACAAACACGTTAACCACCCACGACCATCTTATAAATATCATCTCCGATCACTGCCACTAATTTTTAAAGTGCGGTTCATCAAAGAACTAATTTACATAAAATTATGTAATTAATATTTTTAAATATTTTCTAGCTATAATATTTTTTTAATAATTAGTAAATAGTGATAAATTTTTGAGATTCAGATGCTAAAAGAATAAAGACAATCTTAATAATTCAATGTTCTGATCTAGAAGTATTTGTTAAATATCAAATTCAGATGTTGTAATCTTAATAAATAAATAAAACATTACCTTATTAGCTTTTTATTGTTGGGTACATGTCCATATTGTCCAGCCAAAGGTTCAATGGCCTCATCCTATTCTCTTTTGGTTTCCATTCCTATTCAGAATTGGATTCGGTTTTTGTTCCTATTTAGAGTTGGTTTTGGCTTTAAGAGAAAACAACACTCATGATCTATAAATAGGACAACCTTGGAGAATTATTATATGCTTATTGATACAAGTCTTTGAAAGAGTGGTTTTTGAGAGAGCTTTCATCAAGAGAGAAGAGAGAAGAAAAGTATTTGTTTTGCTGCAGATTTTTAATCCGATCAGCCAACTTCAAATTACTCCTTGTGATTCGTTAACCATTGGATCGGGCTGAAATTTTTACTGTGTGTTCGTAACATCTTGATATTAGATTTGAATGGTGGGGATCAGATTTGGAGTTTCGTAGCATCGGATCGGATTTGAGCGTCGAACAGAAGCTTCATTTTTGTGGATTATACTCTTTCTTCAATTGATTAGTTGTTCCTCTTGTTGCTCCATGTTTGGCCCTTGTTGTGTAGCCAATTTGGAAAATTTTTGTAACCCTTTTGTTGTTATAGTGAAGCTTTTTGGATCTTTTTGATCCCGTGGGTTTTACCTTCGATTTGAAGGATTTTTCGTGTTAAAATTTGGTGTTCTTTATCTTCTTTATTTTTGGGTTTGCCTCCTATTCAAAATAACAGTGGTATCAGAGCCTTGGTTATTTATCCGGGTTGTTATGGAATGGAGGCGAATATGAGCAAGATGGTATGTTTAAATGAGAGAAATTATAATGTTTTGATAAGAAAGGTGAAAAACTTGTTGTCCGTGAAGAAGATGCATCTACCCATTTTTTCAGCTCATCGACCCGAGAGTATATTCGATGAAGATTGGGATTTCGAGTACCAACAAGTATGTGGATATATAAGACAATGGGTTGAAGATAATGTTCCCAGCCATATTGTGAATGAGATACATGCGAGATCATTGTGGGAAAAGCTATAGACTCTTTATGCATCAAAAACTGAGAACAACAAATTATTTTTGCTAAAGCAATTGATGCCCTTTAAATACAAGGAAGACAGCCCTATCCTTGACCACATAAATGATTTTCAGGACGTCTTTTATCAACTATCTGGAATGGGAGTTAATTTTGATGATAAGATACAAGGACTTTGGCTTCTTAATACTCTGCTAAACTCTTGGGAAACTCTTCGTGTTTCTTTTACAAATTCAGCTCCTAGAGGTAAGGTGACCATGGAATATGCCAAGATTGGTGTGTTGAACGAGGAACTAAGGAGAAAATATCAGAGTTAGTCCTTAGAAGCAGATACCTTGGTTACAGAAGATCACGAGAGAGATAGAACAAGAGGCTCAAGGAATAGAGGTAAAAGTAGAAGTAAGTCAAGGTCCAAATACTATAATAGTACATGCAACCACTGTAGAAAGAAAGGACACATCAAAAGGTTTTGCCGCAAGTTGAATCAAGACGCTAGAGAAGGAAAGAAAGTTGAAGATAACAAGAATAATGTTGCTGCTATTGTTCGAGATAACCTTCTTTTTTCTTATAAAAAACGTCATCAATTTGGTATCCCATGAGACGAGATGGATAGTAGATTCTGGAGCTACCTCACATGTCACACCAAGAAAAAATGTTTTCACATCTTATACTCATGTTGATTCTAGAGTGTTAAACATGGACAGTGCCAGTGAAATTAAGGTGTTTGGTATTGACATAGTTTGTTTGAAAACTAATAATGGTTCAAGGTTAGTTCTTCAAGATTTCATGCATGCTCCGAACTTTCCTTTCAATTTGATCTCCACAAGAAGATTAGACGATGAAGGTTACCATAATGCCCTGTTTAATGTCCAATGGAAGCTCACTAAGGGCTCGATAGTAGTGGCTCGCGGACTCAAGTCTGGTTATTTATATGTTTAACAGGGTTCTATTCTTAATGAGTCAACAAATATGATGGAAGGTGATACTTTATTAGAATTGTATCACAGAAGATTGAGTCATATAAGCGATAGGGGGATTACGTGTTTGGCTAAGAAAAGTTTGCTTTCTGGATTGAAACAAGCAAAAATGAAAAGGTGTATCCATTGTTTAGCTGGCAAACAAAAAAATGGTTTCCTTTCATAGTCATGCTCCCTCAAGAAAGCCTGATTTATTGGAGCTAGTACACTCTGATTTATGTGGTCCTTTTAAAGAAAAGTCAAAACGTGATGCACTTTATTTTGTGACCTTCATTGATGATCATTCTCGTAAGCTCTGGGTGTATCCTTTGAAATCTAAAGATCAAGCACTTAGCGTGTTTAAGGAATTTCAGGCCTTAACTGAGAGACAGACGGGGAAGAATTAAAATGTATTCGCACTGACAATGGCGGTGAATATTGTGGTCCCTTTGATAACTATTGCAAGGAAAAAAGAATTCGTCATCAGAAAACTCCACCCAAGGCACCTCAATTGAATGGTTCTGCAAAGAGGATGAATAGAACTCTAGTTGAGAGAGCTAGATGCTTACTTTCAGAGGCTAAATTTCCAAATACATTTTGGGCGGAAGTACTTAACACTGTTGCCTATATTATCAATCTGTCTCCTGTAGTTGCTTTGGATGGTGATGTCCTACACAGTGTTTGGTTTGCCAAAGATGTTTCTTATGATCACCTGAGAGTTTTTGGGTGTGAAGCTTGTGTGCATATTCCTAAAGATGAGAGATCGAAACTGGATGTCAAAACTAAGCAGTGCATCTTTATCGGTTATGGTCAAGATGAGTTTGGGTATCATTTTTATGATCCAGTTGACAATAAACTTATTAGAAGTCGTGATGCAATATTCTTTGAAGACAAAACTATTGAAGATATTGGCAAAGCTGAGAAGATAGATTCTTAAAGTAATGAGAGCTTAGTTGATATTGATCCAGTTTCAATTACCATATCAACTATTGCACATGAAGAAACCCAAGACAATGATGGAGATAGTGATCAAGATCAAAATGATCATCATGGTATAGATGTTATGGATGCTTCAGTTGATGAAGTTGTGGTTGATCATCAACCAATTCCTGCACAGGTAACTACTTCGAATGCTCCTGAAACCTATTTAGAAGATCTACAAGGGAGAAGCAAAAATCCATGCGGTATCCTCCTGATGAGTATGTACTTTTGACTGACATGGGAGAACCTAAAAATTATGATGAAGCCATGCAAGATACTTACAAATATCAGTGGACCGAAGCAATGGAAGATGAAATGAAGTCACTCCATGAGGATGATACATATGAGTTAGTGAAATTACCGAAAGGTAAGAGAGCTTTATCTAACAAGTGGATATTCAGAATAAAGCAAGATAAACATATCTATGCGCCTAGATACAAGGCGAGGTTAATTGTTAAAGGTTTTGGCCAGAAGAACGGAGTTGACTTTGATGAAATTTTCTCCCATGTTGTGAAGTTATTTTCTATTCGTGTGGTTCTAGGATTAGCCGCGAGTCTAGATTTAGAAGTTAAGCAGATGGATGTCATGACTTCTTTTCTTCATGGTGTTTTAGATGAGGATAATTATATGGAGCAGCATGATGACTTCGTTGTTAAGCTTGCATATAAGCATGCGTTTTGCAGAAAATTGGAAGGCAAGAAGCCTGTCGATAGTTCTTCTATTTGAAGACACATTTGGCCCCTTGGCTGGAGGGGGAGTTTTTTGGGCACATGCCCATGTTGTCCAACCAAAGTTCCAATGGCCTAATCCTATTCTCTTTTGGTTTCCATTCCTATTCAGAATTGGATTCAGTTTTTGTTCCTATTTAGAGTTGGTTTTGCCTTTAAGATAAAGCACCACTCATGATCTATAAATAGGACAACCTTGGAGAATTATTATATGCTCATTGATACAAGTCTTGAAAGACTTAAGCATATAAGAGTGGTTTTTGGGAGAGCTTTCATCAATAGAGAAGAGAGAAGAAAAGTATTTGTTTTGCTGCAGATTTTTATTTCGACCGACCAATTTCAAATCACTTTTTCGGATTCGTTAACCGTTAGATTGGGCTGAAATGTTGACTGAGTTTTTGTAACATCTTAGGCTTGGATTTGAACGGTGGAGATCGGATTTGGAGTTTAGTAGCATCTGATTTCAAGCCTCGACCAGAAGCTTCATTTTTGTGGATTATAGTCTTTCTTCAATTGATTAGTTGTTGCTCCGTGTTTGGACCTTATTGTGTAGCCAATTTGGAGAACTTTTGTAACCCTTTTATTGTTATTGTGAAGCTTTTTGGATCTTTGTGATCTCGTGGTTTTTACCTTCAATTTTGAAGGATTTTCCACGTTGAAATTTGATGTTCTTTATATTTTTTATTTTCGAGTTTGCCTTTTCCTCAACATAACATTTATATGTCTGAATTATTCAAATTATTATTAAGACCATCACTTGAAATTTCATGTGAATGTAATCTTTAACCACTGCTAGTTTAAAAAGCCGTCAAATTAATATTATATGTATATACTGTCAAAATTAGGTATGCCCAATTTTCCGGGCTCGAAGGTTCGCCTTAAGTCCGAGTTCAGGATAAATCAAGTTCGAGCTCGATGGACCAGGCTCGAGCTCGATGATACAGTCCAAGGATCGAAGAACCAAGTGTTCGAGGAACGTCGAAGCCTAATATGACTTGCCTCGATATAACGCCACTATAGATTTGGAACAGAATAAGCAAGATTCCTGCCATGTCCCCAAGATCATGGTGCAAATCCCGAAATAAATTTATACAATCCGTACTAGGCGGTTAGACAGTTATCCCGATAAGATTCTTTACTATAAATGGAAATTTACCATATTTAGATTTCTTAGTTATATAAAGGGGACCCCAATCATTTGTAAACATCATCCAATCATTGGCAAAAAATATACTCTCTTACTTACTCGCTCATTGTTCATCAGAATTGTCCTTGAGCTTTATTATTCTTGCTTTATTGTTCTTGATCCATCTCGAGGTCACTTTGGCTCGAGGTTGATACTGCCTAGCAACACTGGTTTGATTTACTTATTTCTTTCATGTATATGTCATACTTCTTGATTATTAATTAGTATTGAACTAAATCACATATTATTAAAACCACAAATCAAATTTAATTGTTACTCGTATTTTCGAGGTAAACAATATGCATTACATATTTGAGTTTGGATCATCTCTAGGCTCCTCCTTTATTGTCAGTTAATGCATATATTTACTAATTTTAATAAACTTTACTAATAAGTAATTTCATTAGTGATCCGAACAAATGTTTATATCTCCAAATCTGAAACATAAAAGATAGAGAGGTGGAAAGGAACTCAAATGCATAATGAACATTACAGAAATATAGCTAGATAGATTACAATAAATTCATAAAATAACTTCTATATTTATTTTTGAACGAATTTAAAATTAGTATATAGTACAACACCATTATAATTATATTCAAAGAACTTGTTAAGACAATGATTAAATTTTTATTATACAAAAATAATTTACATAGATGATACAATTGATAGTCTAAAGGGACAAAACAGACATTGGTAAAATAGAGGAAGAATGTTTATCGTTTGAACTTTGAAGTTGAAATAGAAATTTGATTTTTTTTACGCAAAATCGAAAATAAAAAACCACAAAAAGCTCATGCGGATTAATACAGATGCCATCTCACTGAACTCATTGTTTACCTTTCCTCTTACCTCGTCCGATAGAGAAAAGAAACCCTAGGAAGGAGCAGAGCTGTTTGATCTCTATTTATGGTTTGTCTTTCACTTTTTCTTCTAAGGTTTGTTTTTAACTTTCCTTTCCTTAATCTTTGTGAATCCTTTCATTAATCTGTTCAGGATGCATGTCACTCATATAAATATAATTTTTATTATTTTTTATTCTATGTCAGGTAGCACCTTTTATTAAAGGTTATGGAAAATAATTTTGGATGAAAGAGACAGATCAAATTTCCAAACTGCCACAGCCAATTTTGGACCATATTATGTCTTTCCTTGATATTAAAGATGATGCAAAAACTAGTACATTGTCCAAGGTTTGGAACAGTGTTTGGACTTCCCTCTCCTCCTTAAATTTTGGTGATAATTATTTACCTCATTCCAAAAATATTGTGGATCAAATTCTAGCAAATCGTCAAAGGCAGAATATCTCTTTACAAAGGTTCATGGCAAAGTTACCATCTTGTTGGTCAAACTCTAGTTATGAGGATAGTTGGATTTGTCAAAGTTAAGCCCTAGGTCTGCCATTGTCGAGCTCTGAGATTTAGAGAAGAAGAAGAAAGAGGGGAGAGAAAGAAAAGAGAGAAACTCAGTTCATTTCTTTATTAACTGGAAAAAAAGAAATGTACTATACATGTACATATATAACCACCAACATTTTCACTTAACTAACTTATTCTAATTGTCACTAATACATCTTCTAGAACAGTATATCATAAATAGCTATAGGTACAACTACTCTAAGCTTCTAATTTCTACACCCCCTCAAGTTGAGAATGGAAAATATTTTTCATTCCCAACTTGGATACCAAAACTGTATGTTGTTGATGTCCCAAGGCTTTTGTCAAGATGTCTGTTGGTTGCTCATTACTTCCTATGTGTCCAG
This sequence comes from Nicotiana glauca, assembly GCA_026770625.1. Lineage (NCBI taxonomy): Eukaryota > Viridiplantae > Streptophyta > Magnoliopsida > Solanales > Solanaceae > Nicotiana > Nicotiana glauca. The sequence goes on from MU727287.1 coordinate 148,563, forward strand.
TTTTGATCAGCCCCTCTTGGATCTTTTCCTTTATGAAGTGACAATCAATTTCTATGTGTTTAGTTATTTCGTGATAAATGGGGTTTGCAGCAATCTGCAAGGCGGCTTTGTTGTCACAAAATAGCTCTATAGGCTCTATAATATCAACAGTAAGTTCCTTAAGCAGACCCCTTAACCATGTCAACTCTGCCACTATATGAGCCATACTTCTGTATTCAGCCTCAGCTGAGCTCCTGGAGATGGTGGGCTGCTTCTTTGCTTTCCATGAAATGAGAGAATTCCCTAATTTGATATAGAATCCTGTGACTGACTTCCCGGACATGGGACATGCTCCCCAATCCGAGTCACAAAAACCTTGAACTCTTTCTGCACTATTGCTAGACATTAGAAGTCCAAGTCCTGGTTGATCTTTAATATATTTCACAACATGTAATGCAGCCTCATAATGAGACTTCGTTGGAGCATGCATAAACTTGCTTAGCTTTGCACATTATATGCTATGTCAGGTCTTGTGATTGTCAAGTACAAAATCTTTCCAACTAATCTTTGAAAGAGACTTCTGTCTTCCAAGATGCTGTCACCAGTGTTATCCTTCACAATTTCATCAAACTCTATGCTTATAAGGTTCAAATTCTATTCCATTGGGGTCTTTTTGGGCTTTGACCCTGAGAGTCCTGCTTTTGAAATCATTCCCAAGGCATATTTCCTTTGGGACATAATATTACCTTCTGATGATCTAGCAATTTTAATTCCTAGAAAATATCTCAATTCTCTAAGGTCTTTTAGCTTGAAGTTCTGATGCAAAGATGCTTTTGATGCCTCGATCTCCTTTAGATCATTACCTGTAATGAGTAAGTCATCTACATAGACAAGTATGAGAAAAAATTTTCCATTAGTTGTTTTAGTAAACAGAGAATAATCATGTTTGCTTTGATGGAAACCAGATTTGAGAAGATTTTGTGTCCGTTTCAAATTCCATTGCATAGAGTCTTGTTTCAAGCCATAGAGGGATTTGAGTAGTGTACATACTCTATGCTCCCCCTGGCTACCAAATACCTGAGGCATAGTCATGTAGACTTCTTCATGTAAGCCACCATTCAGAAATGCATTGTGGACATCCATTTGATAAAGTGGCCAGTGTCTGAGTGCAGCAACTACAATAACAGTTCTGACTGTAGTCATCTTGGCTACATGAGAGAATGTATCATGAAAGTCAATACCCTCCTATTGAGTATACCCCTTTGCCACTAATATTGCCTTAAACCTTTCTACTGTGCCATCAGTATTATATTTAATCTTGTAAACCCATTTACACCCTATAGGAACTTTGCCAGGAGGCAGAGTCACAACCTCTCAAGTGTTGTTTTGTTCTAATGCCTCAATTTCAATTTTCATAGCCTTGATCCACCTGTCATCTTTGATAGCCTGGGAGAAAGATGTTGGTTCAAAATCAGAAGATAAAGAGGCTAGGAAGGACTGAAAGGGAGATGAGAGGTAAGAATAGGAAATGAAGTTATGTATAGGGTAGAGGGATAAAGCAGAAGCAGATAACAATAGAGAAGGTAAGGGAGGATGAATATAGTCAGTCAACCAGATGGGAGGTTTGGAGACCCTAGCTGATTTCCTAATTTGTGTATTTGGGATGGTAGGTGGATGTGAGTTTGGTGCATCAAGAAGATTAGATCCCAATTCTGTGGGCAAATAAGGAGCAGAGAGAGATGATGGGGTAGGATCAATAGGGAAATCAGTAGGTGAATCATAAGAAGGGTGAGATGAGTCTGTGAGATCATTTGAAAGATCAGAGATATGAACTAGTATCTCATTAGTAGCAGAGGGAGCTGGTGTTATGTTAGAGGATGGGAATATATTTGAAGAAAGGTGATTGAGAGTAGGATCAGGAGTCATTAGGAACTTGTGTTTGGAATGTTTGAAGGGGAATATTTCTTCCTTAAAGACAACATTCCTACTAACTATAAACTTGTTGGCAGTAATATCATATACTTTATATCTCTTTTGTGTTGGTGCATATCCCATGAAGACTCCAACGGTAGATTTAGGGTTGAACTTATCATGAAAATCAGTCTTTGCGGCATAGCAAAGACAGCCCAAGGTTCTCATGTGAGCAAAAGAAGGAGGCTTTCCATGGAACATCTCATTAGGAGATTTTCCTTGTAGGACAGAACTAGGTAGACTATTTATGATGTATGTTGCTGTTAGAATGCAATCACCCTAGAATTTCAAGGGTATGTTTGCTTGAAATCTTAAGGCTCTTCCAATTTCAAGAAGGTGTCTGTGTTTCCTCTCCACAACTCCATTTTGTTGTGGAGTGTGAACACAATTGCTTTGATGAATTATCCCTTTGGATTTGAAAAGATTGAAACAAAAAGTGTTAAATAATTCATGCCCATTGTCTGATCTGACACATTTGATAGTAATTTCAAACTAATTTTCTATAAGCTAAAGGAAATCTTTCAAAACACCATATACATCACTCTTGAGTCTTAAAAGAAAAACCCAAGTCATTCTGGTGTAGTCATCAACAAGAGTTAGAAGGTATTTGAAGCCATTGTAAGTACATACTCTATAGGGTCCCCAAACATCCATATGAACTAGATCAAAAGAAGAAGTAGATTTAGAAGTTCTGATAGGAAATGGTAATCTAACTTGTCTATCAAGAGGACAAATATGACAATTACAAGTAGATGACTTAGACAAGTATTTATTTATCTCAGGTATCGTCTGTAAGACTGCCATAGGGGCATGTACCAATCTTTGATGCCACAAAGAGCTTGAACTTGGTTGATTTTGAAACTGTCATACATTTGGAGGAGGAAGAGCAGTAATAGGTTCTGAAGGATTAAAGATGTAGAGACCACCTTTGAGTCTACCAATCCACTTCATCTTGCCACTAAAGAGGTCCTGAAAGATGCAAAAAACAGAATAAAAATGGACAACACTATTTAGTCTTTAGTGTATTTGGAGATAGACAACAAGTTATACTTGAATTCATGCACACAGAGAACATTATAAATGGTTTCTAAGTTAAACAAGTTGCAGGAACCAGTATGAGTAATCCTACGGGAAACGGCTCAAGAGCAAGAACACGAATGCAACCCCGAGATACTCGGGAACTGTCATTGACAGTCAGCACATCAGAGTCGTTGAAAACTCGAACTCATAAGACCTCAAAGAGGCATCCCCTTGATACAAAGGCCAAGGCCAACATACTCGGGGACTAACTTTTCGAACAAGTTGGAAAGGTTATTAGGAAACAAGTCCAAGAGACATACCTGAAGTCTACTGCCGTATTAAAGGCTACGATCATATAAAAAGGCTACAGCCAAAATCATACGGCTCGGAAACGTCTGACTTCCGCCATAAATTAAATTCTTTCAAAAACTTTGAGAAAACCAGTTAAATCAGGCTATCCTCGGCAAAAGCAAAGATGAAGGGCTTCGATAAAATAGCCCTCGAATGATATAGAGGCTTCGATAACATCATCCTTCGAAAAAAAACTCAAGAGTTATTAGATTATGTTTACACAAACAAATTACTAATAAGGTTCCGATCCGTCGAACCTTGGAAAAATCCAACGACTACAAAAAATACATGCTAAGGCATAGATCAATCTTTACTAAGTCTTTTAGCCGAAAAGAGGGAAAAATTATAGTCGCTTTAGAGGTCGAATTGGCCCAACTCAAAGATCCTAAGGGTCGATATAAAAGATCCTAAAGGCCAAAACATATAGGGTTCGAGACCTCGTTCTCACTCGACTCGGACTCACGAGTCCTGACATCCTGAGCTCGCATCAAATCAATTTAAACTTAGCTCGAGGATTAACAAAACCTTATGGGGTATTATATTGATCAATAAAAACCTAAGGGTTTATTATGTTCTGAGTTCAAACCGATATTTTGACTGATCATTTGAGTTGTACAATCAAAATCTTCCATAAATGAGAACAAAATTCAACACAAGTTGAGGATAGAGCAAAAAGGTCCTTTATATTCATAAGGGATGTTTTACAAAGTATATTTACAACGCCCACGAGGGGCCCTTACACAAAAAATAAAAAGGGAACCTAATATATTTCGGGGTTACGTCCCTGGAAGCAGCTTCCTCAGGAGCTGCACCCTCGGCATCTCTATCTTCGGGAACCTCCTCTTCCTCGGGAACACCTTCCTCACCTTCCCCGCCTTTGGATCCACTCACAGCATCTTCATTGTTAGAAGAAATAAGAAACCTGACATCAGTTTCTAGCGCCTTTGTTTGGGCTATTTATTCAGTGAGGTCAAATCATCAGCCGTGGATTTCTTTGAAGGTCTCCCTTGGGGCTTGGCACTTAGACAAATCATTACTCCGTTTCTCCCGGTCGGAGGCCTCCCTTAGCTCCGCTTGAAAAACTGCAACGTCCCTTAAGTATACGGCGATGGTCTTATCAGTCGTAGCCTTTGTCTTCTCAACTTCAGCCTTGTCCTGTGCAGCTTCGGCCTGGGCTCTAGCAAGCTCCGCCTCTAACCCCTCAATTTTCTTGTCCTGGGCCAGACTCTGAGTTTCACCTGAGGTCAGTTGGACTGTAACATTTTCCTTATCGGTAGCGAGCCAATCCATGTTTTTTTTCCATTGATGGCAGTCAGTCTTAACTTGATCAACCTCGCACTGGAGCTAGCTAATCATCTCCAACTTCTACTGCAGTTGAGATTTTGAGGTGTTAGCCTCCGTAGTAAGGCCAAGAAGACCATACTCTGTTAAAATCACAGTTACCTGCTCGTCTAGCTTGGTCTCATTTTCCTGAGCTTTGGCCAATTTAGCCCGAATGTCCTTAAGCTCCTCTTCCTTTTGGCTACAGAGAAGCCTCATGGCCTTGTCTTCACCCGAAACTTTCCTGAGTTCGGCCTCACATTAGCTCAGTTTAGCTCTAAACTTGACGATGGCATGAAGATATGTCAATTAAAAGTAGGGAAGAAAAGAGAAAATTACAACAATGAAAGTTAGTATTTACCCGAGAGAGGATACGTTGAGCCTCTTCGAAGTGGGTGGATGCATCGTTAAGGTCAACAACATCGTCAACCCTGATGAAATAGTCCCGGAAAGGATATTCTTTGAGGATCTTGCTTGGGTAAGGTGTTTTCAGATCCCGAGCATCCTTTATTGTCACATTGGAGTAGGATGGTAGAGAAAGTGAGTGACCCATTATCACGGCCCCGAGCTCCTCACTCAAAGTGCTCTGATTAGCTTCGGCCCCCTCAACACTTGTCCCCCTTGGCATAATTGTTTAACGAGGAGGTGCGATCTCGATCTCAGGGGACTTGAGGGCTTTTACCGAGTCTTTCTCCGGAATACCCTCATCAAGAGGCAAGGTATCAGGTTCGGAGGACTTGACGGCCTCGACTGGTTTCCTAGTTCGGGAAACTAGCATGGATTCTTCACCTTCACTCTTTGCATATTCCAGGTGTTGAATGGCTGAATCCAAGTCCACATGAATGCGTTTTCTCCTCGACTTCTGAGTAAGTGCTGCCTCATCCTAGGTATCTTCGGGATTCGAAACCCTCTTTCTTTTGTTGTCCTTTGCCGATTTCGCAATTGGGGACTCGATCCCTTCCCCAGGCGGGGGGTGGCCTCATTTCGGATACATCTCCGATGCCTGCACAAATAAACATGAATGAGATAATTTCACCAGCAAAAGAAATATATCAAAGCTGTGAAGGAGAACTTACCATGATGCTTGGCCTCCCGGTATCCCTCAATAAATTGCGCCATTTGTGCCCGTCATACGAGGAGGTGGCAGCTAACTTTCGAACCCATTCCTCGAGGTCAGGGACATCGTGAGGCATCCAAGCAACAACTGTAGCAAAAAATAAAAATATATGGAACACGAAAGTAGAATATCAAGAAGTAATTGTGAAGGAACTCCACTTACGATTAAAGTTCCATCATTCCGGGAACGACATTCTGTCCCTGGGATGACATCTGAAGTCCTTACTCTAATGAATCGGCTCATCCAACCTCGATCTTTATCTTCATCGTTACTAGAAAAAATGACCTTCTTGTTTCACCTTGACGAGCCCTCGAAATAGCTGGGGCCGATACTACCGAATAAGATAATCAAGGGTAAACTCCAACCCCTCGGCCTTTCCGGAAAAGTAGCGCAGCATGATCATGATGAGACAATAAGAGGGATGGATCTGGCTGAGGGTGACCTCGTATGTTTTGCAAAAATTGATCACTATCGGATCGAGGGGACCCATCATGAAGGGGTAAGTGTAGACACTCAAATACCCCTCCACATAGGTAGTGTTGATTTCCTCGGGGCTCGAGATCTTAACCAAGACCTCGTCTCCCTAGCCGCAGTCCCTCTTTATGGCTTTGAGGAACTTCTTCGATATCAATCAAATATACCGATATAGATGTTCACATAGGCCTAGGATATCGGGGGGATTTTCAATATTGAAGTCCTTTTTTATCACGCAAGGGATAGGGGTGATTGCTTCAAGATTTGGTAGCACCACCGGTTTGGGCGACCAGGAGGTAGAAGAAGACGACGCTTTATCTTTTGTGGGAACTATTTTGGAAGTTTTAGCCATGACTCTATGATAAAGAATATAGACAGTAGCAGAGTGTGGTATTTTACAAGAACTTGGAATTTTCCGACGTTCAAAGGGACGGTGGAAATAGATGGTGAGATAAAAAGGTGAAGAAGAGAGATGATCAAAGTAATTGTGAATTGAGAAGTAAAGTTTTCAATTCAAAGAAATAGCCGCACATTTATAGATGAGCAACGATGGTTCGGCGGCGCTAGTGGCTGACCATTATTACCATGCATTTAATGTTTTGGGGAAGTGAACCAACAGGATGTTTCAGTCACTTCGAGCACCCACGTCAAGGGAATGACATCATTATTAGAGACTCCGGAGAATCGAGGTTCAAATCATTTCTTATCACCTTCCTCTAAGAAACACGAGGACTATCTGTATACGGTCGAATTCAGGCACGCCCGATCTCCCAGGCTCAAGGGATTGCCTTAGGTCCGAGTTTGAGGTCGACAGACTAGACTCGAGCTCGAGGACGAAATGCAATTCCCATAGATAGGAGTGCAAGGAATACCGAAGTTAAGTATGCTCGACCCTAAAATTGTACCGTTATGGTTTTGTAACAGAATGAGCTAGATTCCTGCCACATCCCCAAGATCATGGCGCAAATCTCGAAATAGGATTGTACGATTTTGTACTAGGCAGATAGGCAGATGTACCAACAATATTCCTTATTATAAATAGAAATGTACCTTATTTAGGGTTCCCATATTATATAGAGGGACCCCAATCATTTGTAACATCATCTAATCATTGATAAAGAATATACTCTCTACTTTTCGCTTACTATTCATCAGAATTGTCCTTTCTCTTTACTCTTCTTATTTTATTGTTCTTGGTTCATCTCGAGGTCACTAAGCTCGAGGTCATTACTACATAGTAACATTGGTTAGGTTCACTTATTTCTTTCATTTCTCCTTCATATTTTTTGATTATCAATTAGTATTGAACTAAATCACAAATATTTAAAACCACAAATTAAATTTAATTGTTACTCGTATTTTTGCTGTAAACAAAAATCTAAACCATTTTTTTTTAGTTTGTGACAAACTTGTATACGGTCAAAATCAGGGAAGATTGATTTAAGGCTTCTACGGCGTTCCAAGCCCGACCTCGACGGGCTCGAAGCATAGCCTAAGGCTCGGCCCCAAAGCACTCGCCTCGAGAGGGTATATTAAAGGCTCATCATGGCGCACCTCGAGGCAAAATAAAAATCCGCAATCATCATAGAAAGTCGGGAAAGCTCCCAAGACCATGTAATTAGATCTGACTAGGTCTGCAAGAATAGTACAAATCCGTATTGAGCCATCGCACATCTGTACCAATAGCATTTCTCCATCATTATTAGGTATGTACTATGTTGGAATCCCCCCTTCTATATAAAGAGGACCCTTGTCATCTTGTAAAGGATTCAGCTTATCATTGAATACAACATTCTCCGCTCTCTTTGCTTTAACAATTGTTCTATACATTTATTGCTTATTCTTTCATTGTTCATTTATTGTCATTCATTGCTCATTATTAATTGCAAAAGGCCATCCTTGAGGCCTCATTATCATTGTTTCTTCATCAATAAGGTCACTACCAACTGCCCTAAGCAAGTCACGAAGCCCCTGCTCTGGCCAGCTCGAGGCTCGGTTTTGTGACAAATTTTGTTTGCTTTTTTTATTATCTTTATTTACACTTAGCATCTATTGCCTAACAAATAGTATTAAAATAAATTACGTATTTTTAGAACCACAAAATCAAATATAATTTTCACTACCATTTTCAAGGAAAATAGTTTGGCACCCACCGTGCGGCTAAAAATAACAGTTATTGTTTTTGTGCTAGTTTCCTGAAAATATAAGTTATTCTTCACACTTTTTCTTGTCCAAGGATCTTTGATTCCAGGTCAAAAAATGTCTAACTCAAAAAATGCACGCAAAAACAACGGTATTGGGCCTCATAGAAATAACAGACCAGAAGAACCTCAGCACATCATTCACATGATCGTTGGAGAAACCGATGTCCCACAGGGAACCATGTTCAAACGGGCCAAAGTGTCCATCGCAACAGAAAATCGAACTCGGAGCTATGTACCCATGGATGCTCTTATATTTAGAGAAGAAGACATCATAGCCCCGTCCCAGCCATATAATGATGCACTGGTAATTTTTTTTTTCTTTTGAACAACATTCAAATTAAATGTGTGCTCGTGGATCTAAGTAGTTCGGCCTACATAATCAGGTCGAAGGTGATGGAGCAGCTCGTATTGCTCAATCAGATCATACCCACCTCTCGTATCCTCAATAGGTTTAACCTGGCAAGCGAGACAACGAGAGGAGAAATCATCCTCCCAGTTAATGTGTCTGGTACAGTTTAGGACACTAAGTTTCATGTCATCGAAGGTGACATAAGGTACAATGCCTTACTTGGGAGATCATGGATTCAAAACATGGGGGCGGTACCATCAACTCTTCACCAGATGATGAAGTTCCCAACAAAAAATGGTATAAAAATGGTGTATAGAGAATAACGTGAAGCAAAAGAGATGTTCGCGGTAAATGACATGGCACCAACATCGACTCCCCCGGTTTGGGATGAGTTAGGGAACTGGCCGACCCCCGAGGAATAGGTGGTCTGTGAGCATTCGAACAAAGATGATGAAGAAGACATCCTCACTCCTCGGACCTTTATTACCTCCGAGGAGTCGGATGCAACAAAATCAACGGTTGAAGAACTCGAGTAGGTCGTCTTGATCAAGCATCTTCAGGATCGAAAGGTGTACTTGGGAACGGGGTTGACCCTCAAACTCAGGAAAAAACTCATCCAGTTTCTTATTGACAATGTTGATTGCTTTGCTTGGTCCCATTTATGATATAACAGGGATCTTACCAGAAATAACCACCCATCGACTGAGTTTTGACCCCAGGTGTAAACCAGTGAAGCAAAAATGGAGGCCTCAATCTGTGGTAAAACATGCGTTCATCAAAGACGAGGTAACAAAACTCATCAAAATAGGATCAATTAGGGAGGTAAAATATCCCGAATGGTTGGCCAACATAGTGGTGGTCCCCAAAATGGGAAATAAATTAAGAATGTGCATAGATTATAAAGACTTGAATAAAGCATGCCCCAAAGACTCATTCCCATTGCCCAACATCGATCGCTTGATTGATGCCATGGCTGGAAATGAGATCCTCACTTTTCTCGACACCTATTCTAGGTATAATCAAATTCAAATGACCTAGAGGATAGGGAAAAAATTCATTTATCACGAAGTATGGTACATACTGTTATAGCGTAATGCCCTTCGAGCTAAAAACGTAGGAGCTACATACCAACACCTAGTTAATAAGATGTTAGAACATCAAATAGTACAATCTATGGAAGTTTAAATTGATGACATGATAGTTAGGTCCCTGCGCGCAGAGGACCATTTGACTCATTTGCAGAAAACATTCAATATCCTTAGAAGTTACAACATGACGCTCAACTCCAAGAAATGTGCCTTCGTAGTAGGATCAGGCAAATTTTTAGGCTTCATGGTGTCGAATAGGGGGGTCAAGATTAACCCCAACAAAATCAAGGCCATTGAAGAAGTCACAGTGGTGAACAACGTGAAAGTCGTATCATGGCTGACCAGGAGGATTGCGGCCTTAGGCCGATTCATCTCAAGATCGTCAGATCGGAGTAATCATTTATTCTCATTGGTCAAAAAGAAATATAGATTTGAGTGGACCTTGGAAGGCCAACATGTTTTAGAGGAGTTAAAGCGGTACCTCTCGAGCCCGCCTTTGCTCCACACCCGAAAGAAGACAAAACGTTGTACTTGTATCTGGCCGTATCCTAAGTAGCGGTAATTGGTGTGCTAGTTCGGGAAGAGAAAGGTACGCAATTCTCTATTTATTATGTAAGTCGGACTCTAGGGGATGGTGAAACCAGGTATCGCTACTTAGAAAAATTAGCTCTTGCATTAATAAGTGCATCTCGGAAATTAAAAACTTATTTTCAATGCCATCGTATATGTATTTTAACAACATACCCTCTTCAAAATATCTTGCACAAGCCTGAATTATCGGGTAGATTGGCCAAATGGGCCATCGAGCTCGGAGGGTATGATATCGAGTATCAACCCCAGACGGCTATCAAGTTCAAAATTTTGGCGGACTTCGTGGCTAATTTTACGCCTGCCCCCGTGCCCGAGGTAGAGAAAGAACTCTTGCCAGAAACAGGCACATTATCGGGGGTATGGACCCTATTCATTGACGGTGCCTCGAACATAAAAGATTTCGGGTTGGTCATTGTTCTGAAACCGTCTACGGACGGCATGATTAGGAAATATATAAAAACTCCGAAATTTACTAACAACGAGGCCGAGTATGAGGCTATGATTGCAGGTCTCGAGTTAGCCAAGAGCCTAGGAGCAGAAGTCACCGAAGCAAAATGTGACTTCCTTCTGGTAGTTAACAAAGTGAATTGGAGCTTCGAGGTCCAAGAAGACAGGATGCAAAGATACTTAGACAAACTTTAGGTCATATTGTATTGTTTCAAAGAATGGACTCTGGTCCACATTCCCCGAGATTAGAACAGTGAGGCCGATGCATTCGCGAACCTGGGGCCGTCCATCGAAGAAGATGACATACTCCCAGGGGCTGTTATACAATTTTCCAAGTTGGTGATTGAAGAAGGCCACATCAATATCAACTCGACAAGTCTAACATGGGATTGAAGGAATAAATACATCGACTATTTGAAAAGCGGGAAGCTGCCCATAGATCCGAAGGAATTAAGGGCCCTCCGAGCCAAAACAGCTTGATTTTCGCTCGACAAGAATGGAACACTATATAAAAGGACCTTCGACGGACCTCTAGCAGTATGCTTGGGATCGGGGGACACCGATTATGTACTTCGAGAAATCCATGAGGGCACTTGTGGAAACCAGTCCGACACCGATTCTTTGGTTCGAAAGGTGAACATGGTAGGCTATTATTAGGACATCATGGAGAAGGACACCAAGGAATTCATTCGAGGATGTGACAAATGCCAAAGTTTCGTGCCGATAATTCACCAACCCGGTGAACAGCTATATTCAGTTTTATCACCATGGCCGTTCATGAAATAGGGGATGGACATCATCGACCCCTTGCCAACGCACCAGGTAAAGCCAGATTTATTATATTTATGACCGACTATTTCTCGAAATGGGTGGAAGAATAGGCCTTCGAGAAGATAAGAGAAGTCATTGACATCATCTGGAATCACATCATATGCCGATTTGAGATCCCCTCCGAGATTATATATGATAATGGGAAGCAGTTCATAGGCAGCAAAGTGACGAAATTCCTCGAAGATCATAAGATCAAGAGAATCATGTCAACACCCTATCGCCCATGTGCAAATGGACAGGTCGAGTCCACAAACAAGACCATTATCCAAAACCTTAAAAAGAGGTTAGAAAATGCGAATGAAACATGAAAACAGGTATTGCCCGAAGTACTATGGTCATATCGAACAAGTTCGAGGTAAAGCACAGGAGAGACACCGTTCTCTTTGGTATAAGGGTCCGAGGCTCTGATACTGGTCAAGGTCGGAGAGCCAAACGCCAAATTCCGGCATGCCACTAAGGACTCGAACATCAAGGCCATAACTATAGCCCTTGAACTAATAGATGAAAATCCAGAGGCTGCACTAGTCCGAATGGCCTCCCAAAAATAGAGGATCGAGAGATATTATAACAAGAGAACAAACCTCCGATACTTTGGAGTCGGTGACTTAGTCATAAGAAAGTCACCCACAACACTTGAAACCCAAATGAAGGGAAGCCAGGCCTGATCCGGGAAAGACCTTACCGCATCCTCAGAGTAGTAGGCAAGGGATCCTACAAACTGGTACCATGGAAGGCGAGAAACTTCCAAGCAATTGGAACATATCGATGCTCAAAAGCTATTATTGCTAAGGTATAACCTTCTCCCTTTTTCGCTTTATGACTCACACTAATTTCTTACAGGTGTTCGATGAAAGATGTTGAAGGACCTTTCGACTCAAAAACCTTGGTTTGTAAAGCATGTGTTGCACTTTTTTTTCCTCCGATTGGGTTATATCCCAAATGGGTTTATCGGTGAGGTTTTTAACGAGGCAACATCCATATGCTACCCAAGAATAAATCATCAAGTATTCAAGACTTCTCTTCCATCAACCTCAAATACTGGGGGGCACTACCCCAGGAGGTCACCTCTTGGAAGAAACCCAACTACGCCTAGGATCGATAGAAGAACGTTGTATTGGGCCAAACGGTCAAACGAACTGTGTCCATGTAAAATAATCGAGCCTCCAAAGGCAAAAACATATACGCATATATCAAGTAATTGAGGAAGCCTCTTTGCTTATCAACACTTTGTGCCTCGAAGAAATTCTCTACTATCACAAATAATGGCCTAAGAGCCAAAAACTCTAGAACACCCGGGGACTGTCATCAATAGTCAGCTCATCGAGCCATTGAAGATTCAAATTCGTAAGACCTCGATCAGGCAATTTCGAGCTCGTAAGCCCTCAGTGAGGTAACATCAAATCTATAAGACCTAAACAAGGCATGCTCAAGTTTGTAAGACCTTAAAAAGGCATAACCCCGATACTACGACCAAGGCTATATATTCTTGTAAGACCCTTAAAAAGGCATACCCTCAATATAGACGCCAAGGTCACCGCACACAGGGACTAAAGTCTATAGCTAAACATAAAGACTACAGTCGAACTAAAAGGCTATGGACAAATTAACGCGGCTCGGAGACATCCGAATACCACCATAAACTAAAAGTCTTCCAAATATTTCGAAAATACTTCGAAAAGAACCGGTTAATCAGGCTACCCTCGGCATAAGAAAAAGGATCTTCGATAATATCAACTCCAAACAATAAAAAGTCTTCAAACATAATCAACCTTCGATGAAAAGGTTTCGAAAACTCAACCTTCGAGTGAACCTCCCAAGGTACTCAGATATCGTCACATATCGACTAATAATCGAGGTTCTCATTTGAGCCATCGACGAGTAGGACAAACATAAAACATGCCAAGGCATAATCAAAACTTCAAAAGTCTTCAGCCAAAATAAGGGAAAGCTACAACCATATTAGAGGTCGTATCGACCCAATCTAAAAAGAGCATAACGGCCAACGCGTAAGAGCCTAAGGGCCAGCCTAAGGAGCATAAAGGCCAATGCGTAAAAGCTTAAGGGCCAGCCTAAAGAGCCTAAGGGCTAATGCGTAAGAGCCTAAGGGCCAGCCTAAAGAGCCTAAGGGCCAATATGTTGAAAACCTAAGGGTCAATAAGCCCGAGTAAAAATTTGACTTGAGGATCGAACATCGAACGGTCAACTATTATCAATCACTCATCGAGCATAAAAACCTGAGGGGTTTATATCATAAGTCTAACACAACGAACTGGTTATCAACAAGCATCAAAATTCATTCCAAAAAGGCAAAGGGAAAACAAGAAATGATGAAAAGCAAAACTCCATATATATTTGATAAAGTTTCACGGAAATATAAATACAAGGCTCATGCCTGGATCCCTTACACAAAAAAGGACCAAATGAAAACCTAATCTATCATCGGGGTTACTTGACCAGATGGAGCTCCCTCAGAAGTTGTGCCTTCAACGGCCTGGCCCTCGGCCCATGGAACATCGACGGCCTCCTACACCTTGGTGACTTCACCTTCATCTTCATCATCCTTCGAGCCACTGGTCGAACCACTGGCTGAACCATCATTGAAAGAAATCAGAGTTGCCGATTCTTCCTCTAGGGCCTTCACCCTCTCGATCTCGGCAGACAAATCGATGCCCCATGCATATACATCCTCGAGAGCATGTCTCCTAGAATCAGGCATGCTCCAAGGCTCGGGACAGTTTAAGCTTGGCCTCTTTGGACACCTTCCTGGCTCAAGCATTTATGGCAGCAACATCTTTTCAGTACAAGGATACGAGCACAGTTGCTTCAGACTTAGCTCCAGATAGCTCAACAACTGATTCAGCATGGAGATCTCTGTACTTACGGCTTTATGCCCTTGACCCCTAGCGTCGGCGCTCAACTGAGGCCAGCTTCTCTCGAAGAGTTTCTTTATCGGAGGACACCTCATCCATGCACTGCTTCAGCCCAAGGATTTCGGTATCTCTGACTTTAAGCTCCTCCCGCATTAGATCATCTTTTTGCTTGAGCTGAAAAAATCAAATTATGGTATCAAATGCTCAATTGACTGAGGTACAAAAATAAGCCCATGAAGGTCATATTACTTGCTCATCGAGATTGGCCCGCTATCGAAGCACCCTCTCCAAATGAGCTCGAAGCTCACCTAGATCCCCCTCATTTTAGGCATGAAGGGCCTTAAGTTCGCCCAATTCAGAAACGAGCTTCCTAAATTCATCCTCACAATGAGCCAACTCAACTTGTGACTTGGAAAAAGCTTGGTTGGAGAGCATCAAGGCCTGAAAACACAGAAGAATGGAGCTAATTCGAAAGCAAGGAAAGATATCCAATTGGCGAAACATATTTACTTACGATTCATATTCCATTCCTCGGGGAATGGCTTTCTCTCAGTAGGGACCCAGACATCAGGAACCAATTTTGTCAGAAAGTACTAAGGACAATCTACGAGTCGGGCTCGAATAGACACTCATTCGATTATTTAGCCCAAGGGCTACCTGAATTCGAACAGGTTCTCACTCGGGGACTAATTATAAAGCCTCATGGCTATATTTCTCTCAAGTTCGAGCAAACTCTCACTCAATTATTTATCCCAAGGGCGACCCAAGTTCGAGCAGGTTCTCACTCGGGGACTATTTATAAAGCCTCAAGGCTATCTTTCTCTCGAGTTCGAGCGAAAGCTCACTCGATTATTTAGCTCAAGGGCTACCAGAGTTCGAGCAGGTTCTCACTCAGGAACTATTTATAAAGCCTTGGGGCTATTTTTATTTCAAGTTCGAACAGATTTTTGCCCAAATTTAGGCTGCCCGAGTTCGAGCAAACTCTCACTCGGAGATTATTTGTAAAAAGCCTAAAGGCTATCTTTATTTTCAAATGACCGATCAAACACCCACCCGGTTATGAAATTAAAGACTGCTTTAGCTTGAGAGACTTACCACTAGAGGACTATCAACAAGGACTAAAAAGGCTAAGCTTTATTTCAAAAATCCAGTTCCTGCTCTCACTCAATTCGGATCCAAAGGTCCCGGCGACCTAAGTTCGCATCAAATCAATCAAGGCTTAGTCCGAGGGATAATAAAGAGCTTCAGGGAATATCATATTATCCAGTCAAAAACCTTAGGGTTTATTATGTCTACGTCCACTATTCGGACTGATCGATAGAGTCATACACTTGAAGTTTTCACAAACGAAGGCGGAATGGAGTTCAACACAAGTCGAAGGCAAAATGAAGAAACTCTTATATTAATAAAGGAAGATTACAAAAGCTCACGAGAGGTTCGAGAAAATCAGAATCAAGATTGTTTCTTATCATTTTATTCTAATAAATATGGGGGCTATCTGTATACGGTCAAAATCAGGGAAGACCGATTTCAAGGCTTCTACGACGTTCTAAGTTCGACCTCGACGGGTTCGAAGCATAGCCTAAGGCTCAGCCCCGAAGCACTCGCCTTGAGAGGGTATATCAAAGGCTCATCTTGGCTCACCTCGACCATAAAATCGGCGATCGTCATGGAAAGGAGGGAAAGTTCTCAAGACCATATGATTAGATATGACTAGGTATGCAAGAATAGTACAAATCCGTACTGAGCAATCCCACAGCTGTACCAATAGCAGTTCCCCATTATTATTATATATGTACTATGCTGGGATCCCTGCTCCCCCTCTATATAAAGAGTACCCTTTTCATCTTGTAAAGGATTCAGTTTATCATTGAATACAACAATCTCCGCTCTCTTCACTTTAACAATTATTCTACACATTTATTGCTTATTGTTTCATGGTTCATTGTTCTTCATTCATTGCTCCTTATTAACCGCAAAAGCCCATCTTTGAGGCCTCATTATCATTGTTTCTTCATCAATAAGCTCACTACCAACTGCCCTAACCAAGTCTCGAAGCCTCTGCTACGGCCAGCTCGAGGCTCGGTTTTGTGACAACTTTGGTTTTCTTTCCTTATTTCCTTCTTTATTTACACTTAGCATCTGTTGCCTAACAACTGGTATTAAAATAAATCACATATTTTTAGAACCACAAAATCAAATATAATTGTCATTACCATTTTCAAGGTAAACAAAACTATTCCATAATAAATTTTTACGAGGGAAGTTAAAATTTGTTGAAACTAATTCTCATGAAATATATTTGACGGTTGTAATCTTGAAAATCTTTGACGTGATATTAGAAACCTAGCTTAATTAAAGTATTAGCGACAAAACTATAAATATATATAATATGGCTAAAAGTCGCAGTGTAACTACAAATCAATTTTGTTGCTATTTCAACAATACATTTTTAGTGGCGAAACTTTTTGGTACCAAAAAAAATTTAACTAGTTATAAGACAAATAATGTTTGTCACATATTGACTACACCATTAGTTATTCTATCATCATTGTTGATACCCAATTTTTTCCTCTATATTTTAATATGCATGAATACTTTCAAAATAACATATATATATGCATATATAAGCATGCACAAGGTTTTTATAAGTTTTTCTACAATTTTAAAGATTTTAAATTGATTTATTTCCTCCTCTTTTTACTCATAAAGTCCCCAATAATTATCCCTCAAGTTATTGTTGTGGTGATTTAGTCATCTAAATCCTATATTTCTGCCAAAATATTGTTAAAATATTTTTAGTGCATTTATAATTGCATTTTGCATTTTTAAAGCTAATTTGCATATAATTGCAATATTAGCCTTATTAATGTACAATTACGTTTTATGTGCAAAAATTGACCCTTCTATATTTTTAAAATATTAAATATCTATTTTAAATTATTTAGTACACAAAATTACTTTTTAGAAATTATCTAATCTTTATTATAAATTATATGGCGATAAATTGGATGTTTAAAATCTAGCCAAATTGCATTTCAATTTTAGCCTCAATTAAACCCAATACCTAGCCCAATTTCGGATTAATAACCCAACCCAAGCCCTAAATGCACCTACCCGACCCAAGGCACAATCAGATCCTGGCCGTTGATCTTAGATTAACGGCCCTCGTGTGTTCTTTCCTTTTTTAATTCTAAACGACCCCTAACCCTAATCACTTTCTACACACAGCTGCCCTAAAATCCTCCTTGCTCTCAAAACACTCTCAACCAAACCCAAGCCCTTCAACCGCTGACCTCTCTGCTCCGGTCATCTCTGGTGACTTCTCATCGACTCCTAATCCTCTAATGGCTTCTCTCATGCTATGCTTGCTTTCTCTAAGGTCTTCAAGGGCCTAGGGTCATGCCGACTAGAATCTAGGGTTCGTCACTTGTCTGTTCTTGGCTACTCCAGTGTGATTTTGAGCAAAGTCATGCTGTATTTGTTACGATCGTTGGGATTCTAGACAGGTTCTTTCATCTCTATATGGGTTTCCTTTGAAACCCTAATTTCTGCCTATATCTCCTAGATTTGTAAAGATCTAAAATGATTTAAGTTTGTTTCTTTAATGTTTTACACTGTCCGTGGAACTCTTTTACAATAATGGTTGATTTCAAGTGTTTTCACCTTTTTCTAAATTAGGGTTTCGGAACTTCTTTTAAAATTTTGTTTAACTAATTCTTTGTGTCTAAACTTCTATTTCTTGCATATTTTCGACTGATTCCATGATTTTACTACCTCTTCCACTCGTCTATGTTGAAAGTCCTAATTTTCTAGGTCTCTTCATTTGGGTCAGTATATCAGCATGACTGATCGTTTGTTGTTTGAGTTTTTTTTGACTATCTTGCCTCGAATATGTTCCTACTGAGTTTTTAGCCTAACTTATATCACCTCTATGTGCTTGTGCTCATCTTGACTGTTCAAGACTTGCCTCTTTCTATCAGTGTTGTTTAACTTTCGTATGTCTGATTATTCCTATTTTACTCTATTTATGTGCTGAATACTGAATCATGACTTTCTCTTTGATTGATTCTGGATTCCTATTTCATGGTATGATTGGAAGACCTTCCTTTAAACTTTAGATTCCTACCCTTTCTATTCAAATTGATTAATTAGCCTACCTTGTCTTATTGGTATTTTATTCCTACTGACTATCTCCTTAATTAGAGTTTTCTGAACTTAGCCCTAATTGTTTACCCTATACTTACTGGATGTGAAATCTTTCCTTATTAGTCATACATTGATTTCTTTCCTTATTTGTTACTCGTTCTTACCATTTGAACTGATTCCCCTAACTTATGGGAGTGCTTGTACTGATTTGCTCTAATTGATTATGAGTTCCATAATTACTATACTATTATGGTTCCTGCTTTATTTTACCTAGTTTCGAACTACTATATATACATACTCTCCCATTAACACAAACACACGAACACATTGGTTCAAAAACTCTCTCTTTCACACTAAAAGTTTTCTGCTCTCTTTGTGTTACTTACTACTGTCTAAAGTCAGCCGGCTGCAAGCAAGGCTAACTATTGGGTTGTCTTTTACTTTGTGTTTACTATCACCTTACTGGTATGTTCTGATTTTAATTCAAGTCCCAAAACAATATGCTTCTCCAATTACTTCAATTTCTCATGTTTCTAATATGTTTCTATCTATATTTCTGTTGTTCAACATGCAATTGACATATTTACATTATTGCCCTATCTAGCATGCTAGTCTAACCCTCTTAGGGCTTTTCAGAACATGTTCTACCCCTTCCCTTAGTAGTCTGTCTCAAGATGACTCTACTTTACTTTGAATGTATGTCTACTTGCTGTCCAGTTTGATATGCATGCCGATCTGTCACTTTGAATGGCTGATTCTATGATTGTTTTTGAAACTCTTACTGTATTGGTACCAATAACTATCCCCTAATTCCTTAAACCCCACAAGAACTGCTATGTTCCTGATACTATGTGCTCTATATGTCCCCAGTTCCCATTCCTCTGTATGAATGACGGTTGTTTGAGCATTGCTGAACTTATTTGTCTAATTACACCACTGTTTTTCAAAAGATGTTTTCCCAACAACCTCTTTGCTTACAAAGGTATTTCAACTAATTCTTGTACACTGTTTTCGTACTGAAACCTTTTCAAACTATGTCAAGCACTCTCACTTTATTTCTAAGTCCCTGGACTCTACCCCCTCCAGTGTGTGTACTACCTTGGGATCCTTTTGAGAACCCTCTGAACTATGGCACACTGAGGCTGTCCCTTCCACACTACACTTACTCAATTTGGTTACCAAGTCTATGTGTGAGAACTACCCGGGATCCTTGAGATCCTTAAGGAACTCTGACGCACCTAGACAATGATATTGTCTTTGAAATTGGAATTTGAGGCTATTGGAGGTTTGGGGAAATTACTTGGGCTTGCTTTAAGCTCCCTATAGTGTAACTTATTCCTTTTCTTATCTATTTATGTAATTTGTTCATCTGGTTTATAATAATTATTTGTAAATGAATATTGGGGTGACTAGTGAAAATGGTGGGTAGTTACATATTTGTGGGGTAAATGGGTAGAAACCATGCCTTTAGGATCTTATATTTGTTATGTTTGCCTTACCATATTAGAAATAATGCCTATAGGTCTCAAGTGGTCTCCAATAACAGAACCCTTGTTTATAGGTCTTAAAATCAACTTCACAAATAGATACCATGCCTATAGGATATGATCCAGTTCAACTTCTGTTATAACGAGTATTTACATGTGTTTTTTCATTTGTTATCCTACCTACAAGTTTCTAACATCAACTTCATAATTAGATATCATGCCTATAGAAAACAACGTCCGAAATTCTGCCTATAGATCTAAAATCAGTTTAGTTTAAATAAGTTAATCCAGTTCATGATTAGTTTACTTCGAAACTAGTATAATTAGTGGTTTGTTTTCCCTTGAAATGGATTCTTTCGAGTACTGCCTTAATCTATCACTAGACAACATGCCTATAGGGACTTAAGATTCAGTTTTAAAACCTGCCCATGTTTTACTATATCGAAACGTAGTTATCATATTCCTAGGATATTGTTATTCAGCGAGAAGGCAAGCCTAAAGGGCGTTTTCAAATCCTGTTACTCTGAAATTGTTTCTGCAACTTAATGTCGTTCTGATTTTTAACAGGATTAAAAATTAGTAGGCAAGCTGATAGGGCCCCTACTTCTGAGTTTATAAACTGCATATCTCATATGTTCTAATATTCAGCTAGATATCATGTATTAGGATACTGATTAACAATATTGCCCTTGTTTGTATTTGAGTCGTATGCATTATCTATGGAGGTGAACCTGAGCCCCTTTATCTATTATTTCATGCTTTTTATTTTCTAAAGTCATATGTGTTCTTGCTTGCCGACTTAGTATTTTCTCCTTTTAAACCTTAGGGGTCTGTCTAGATCTACCTATAAGTAAAGGTCCTAAAATTCCTCCAGGGCCATTAAGAAGGGACGGGACACTCGCAGTAATAACCACTAAGGGTGGTAAGGGTAGATATGGATATGATGACCGGTGCACTAATGCCATATGTAGCCCCTTTCTAAGGAGTGATTATTAGGCATTGTATTGATGTGATCCTATAGGCTAACCAACCTAGGACCCCTCTCTCCCAAATCCCCTTTGCTTGAAAACTTTACTTTCCTTCTTATGCACACAACTTGTTTAAATTCTATGTCTTATTTGAGTCATCGAACATGCTTTACTTTAAATTATATATTTCAACTACTTATTTGTTAACGGACTAATTCGTGAGTATAAGTTCGACCGGGATCCACAGTTGTGGACTGAGAGGGATGCCAAATACCTTCCCCTCAAGGTTATTTCGAGCCCTTACCCTAATCTCTGGTAATGCAAACTAGTCTAAGAGTTAATCGCTCTAGGTGCCCTAATGCACCATAATCCGTTAGGTGGCGACTCTTCAAATACCCAATTCCCAAAAGGAAATGAGTTATTACCCCCCATGAACGTCGAAACCCAAACTCCGTCAAAAAGGTTGAAGGGGGCACGACAGCATGGCGACTCTGCTGGGGATACCTTTAGGCTCTTACCATAAAGAACTTCTTTTACGAATTAGTCCGAGCATGCTTTATCCTGTTCCCTTTTCCCTTATTTGAATTTAACTGCCGTTTTCTTTTAAGCATTTATGGTTCTTTATTCCTGAAGCTAACTTGTCTCTTTGTTCTCTTTTCCTGTAACCGTCTTTCAATTATTTAAATACTTTATTTATTTTTTTCTTACGTGCAAATACTTGACTACATGTTATTAACTGCTGCATAAATCATGCTCCACATCATATTCCACTCGTGCGTGCCAAATCCTATAGCAACGCTTTAATAAGTGGTTACGCTCTTCCTATATACTACCCTTAAATTCGGAAAGGCTTATTTGCAGTAAAACCAGTTGATCAGTGATACAGTCGACGGTTCTGTGCCTTCCCCCTCGAGTTGTCTGCTTGATGGTCAAACCTAGTCGGATAAGTTATGTTGTCCTCATAATGATCCTTTAAGATAAGCCTTATCCAAAGTCCATCAGGTTTTCCATAATCCCAACAGACAAAACCATGGTCTGTGCATTAATTTGGAAAACTAAATGCCAATATGTTGATCATAAATGTATAAGTAGTCGAGTCTGGTGGAGGGTAAGGCCTAACCCTTTTGTTTTGTAGAAAATGAGGAGTGAGGTCCCTAGATTGGGTTTGGTTAGCACACCCTCACTCTTGCTAGATTGGTGGAGGAATCTTCCCTCAGATGACCAAATCAATGAATGGAAAGAGAGGGCCGCCAAATCTAGTGAGAAGCTAGAATATCTAGAATACAACTTGTTGGAATTGGAAGGAAAAGTGAGGAAGAGAGTCACCGACTGCCAGAACGCTGAGGGAAACAAAGAAGGACATTTGGCAAAGGCATTCTTACTAATGAGCCTACGCAAACTGGGGGATTTGATCGACAAGAGCATTCAGCCTGAGGAAAGTCCTTCCAAGACCAAATAGATTAGATTTACTTGCTTTCCTAAAATGTAATAAGGCCAAGTGCCAGTAGTCACTTATCTTATTATTATTTTAGTGTCGTTTTGGGATTCGTCTATTTTTTACATCATAAAATGAAGCATTTATTATCATTAAAAGTTCTCCAAATCTATTTGTCGCTATGCCTTCCTCGGGTGCAACGAGGCTCCCAAATTAAGACGTGAATTTATATTTCCACAATATGTGTTTAAATACTGCAAACATTTCAGAACCCTCACTGACTTGTTACCTTTTTTGCTTTTGTTTATTTTTTTATTGTTATTCCCATCCCCTTAGATTGGTTCACTCATACTGGCCTCATCAGCGTACCATACCAGATCTAGAGGCCCTCCACCTCCTCCTCCTCCAAAAAACACCAAAGTCCGAGGAAAAGCAAAAATGGACGACTTAAGTGGTATCCGAAAGGAGAATATTGAGAATGCAGAAACCTCCGATGGCCATAGTACTCCAGACCCAAATGATCTAGTCTTGAGACTGGAACAAAATATATTGGAACTGCAAGGAGCACTTGAGTAAGTTCACAACTTGGCAAACCTGTCACTTACCCTGAATGTACCTGACATCAACCAATAGAACACTAAGAACCTAGCACCTCCTCAAAGTACACAAAACTAACACCCACAAAATCCTCCCCCACCAAATTAATATGATTTTCCACCCCAGAATCCCAAACATTTACCAGCTCCGCCGCAACAACACCATCATCCAATTCATTACCCGCCAACCACCACTTAACACAGTCCCCAAAATTCACAACCACCCATTCCCGATCCACAAAACTCCACTAATGACCATCACTACACCTAATTTCCTGGCACCCATCAAAGTAAACCTATATATGTGTAGACTATACCTCATTCTACCCAACCAATCTCCTGTACACCGAAATCCTCCGAGAAGGATTTCCTCATTAAAAACATGGTTGAAGAACTCAAGAAGTTAAGAAGCCGAGTTCAAGGTGTTGAGGGAGACAAAGGAATAAAAGGTTTGAACTATGAAGATCTGTGCATACAGCCGGATGTCGAACTACTAGAGGAGTACAAACCTCCCAAGTTCAAAATGTTCAATGGTACATGTGATCCTAGGGTTCATCTAAGGACTTATTATGACAAGCTTGTCGGGGTCGGGAAAAATGAAAAGATCCGAATGAAGCTCTTTATGAGGAGCCTTACTGGGTAAGCTGTGTCTTGGTATACCAACCAAAATCCCAAAAAATGGTCTAGTTGGGTAAGCATGGCGTGGGATTTCATGGACCAGTTCAGGTTCAATATAGATAATGCGCCAGATGTCTTCTACATTTAGAATCTTAAGAAGAAACCTACTGAGACTTTCCGCGAATATGCTACTCGTTGGAGGTCGGAAGCGACCAAGGTCAGGCTATCTATGGATGAAGAACAGATGAATAAATTCTT
This sequence comes from Nicotiana glauca, assembly GCA_026770625.1. Lineage (NCBI taxonomy): Eukaryota > Viridiplantae > Streptophyta > Magnoliopsida > Solanales > Solanaceae > Nicotiana > Nicotiana glauca. The sequence continues at coordinate 172,686 of MU727287.1, forward strand.
TGTCAGAGCATAGGATCCGTATATTATGAGAGGTTGATAGTTATCGGAAATCACAAATTCTCTGACATCATCAAACTAGAGAAAGAATCGAAGAAGGAATCAAGAGTGGGATGGTAACAAGCTTCGAGGCCTTACAAGCCACGAATAAGGGACTACAATCAGGTGGCATATAAAAAAAGAGAGATGTTAGGGCAGTAATGGTAGCCCAGGGCCCAAAATCTCCACTTATCTATCAAACACCTCCACCGACATATCAAACACCTCCACCCACAAACCAAGCGTCACCGCCTACATATCAACCTTCATCTCTTAGATATTCCCAACTAGCCACTATCCATCACACCTATAACTCCCAACTATCCTACTTCCAATCACCACCAACTCGTCAAAATTATCCAAGACCTCGACCAAACTTTGATCGCAAGCCACCCAGACAGTATACTACCATTGCTGAGCCCATCGACCAACTATATGAAAGTTTGAAAGCAGCCGGTTACGTCACTCCTATTCCCGCCGTGGCATTAGAAAATCCATCCCAATGGGTCAATCCGAACAAAACTTGTGTGTACTATTCCGGTATGAAAGGGCACACCACTGCTAAGTGCTGGACATTGAAGGATAAGATCCAGATGCTAATTGACAATAAGATCATACAAGCAAAAGAAGCCGCTCCTAATGTCTGCAACAATCCCCTCCCTAATCACAGAGGTGATGATATACATATGATAGAGACAAATGAAGAATGGGACCCTGAGGGGTCGATCAAGCTTATTCGAGAATGCGATGACTTTAAGGTTGCAGTCACACTTACTCCTATTGTGGTTCAGACTCAAGCACCAATTGAGGTTGAGGTAACTGCATCAGTTCCATTCGAGGTGGAAGTGGCTCTGCCCGCAGCCACCCCTATTCCATTTGAAGTAGAAGTGGTCACACCTTTCATTGTGACGTATCAACCACACCCTTATTTAACTCAAAAGCAATACCCTGGGATTATGTCGCCGAGGCTCGGTGGAAAGCGAAGGCCAAGGTAGAGGAATCTGACGCTACATAAGGAATGACTAGAACCGGAAGAGTCTATACACCTGAACACCTGGGAGGTTCAAGTAAGAAGGCCAATGCTAGGCAGCCTATCATGAGATCAGGCCAGATGACTTGTGGAGGAAAGTATATACAAAAAAGTACTTTGTTGTTGACCATCTGAACAAAGTCCCTGCTCAGATATCTATCCTGTCACTATTGCAGAATTCAGAGGCACACAAGAATGCCTTAATGAAAGTGTTGAGCGAGGCTTATGTACCTAATAATATCATCAACGGAGAAATGACCAACATGGTTGGGCAAGTACTGGAAAGTCATAAGATCATCTTCCATGAAGATGAGCTACCACCCGAGGGACTGAATCACAATCGAGTATTACATATTATAGTGCAACTTGAAGACAAGTTCATTGCTAGGTTCTTGGCTGATGGAGGTTCAAGCCTAAACAATTGTCCATTAGACACTGAAAAGGTTGGACAAAGCTTTCCATGAGATACAGGTAGGAAGCATGAATGTGAAGGCTTTCGATGGATCCTAGAGGGCCACGATCGAGGAAATCAACCTTTGCTTGCAGATGGCGCCAACTTGGTTCGATGTTGAATTTCAAGTGCTTGACATACCAGCCTCATATAACCTTCTGTTGGGCCGGCCATGGATCCATGCTGCTGAAGTCATGCCTTCCACGCTACATCAAGTCGTAAAGTTTGAATGGAACCGCCAAGAGGTAATCATTCACGGAGACAGAAGTAACCCCATCTACACTAGTCAGACCATCCCGACCATTGGACATAGAAAAAAACTAGGAGTGGAAACCTACCATCACATCGAACGGGTCATTGTCGTCGAGAAGGATAAGTGGTGGAGTAACAAAATAGAAAGCATACTAGCATGGTCTAGATATAAACCTGATAAAGGATTGGGAAAGAACCTCCAAGGTATCACCAAATCAATACAGCTAAAAAATCATGGTACCACCTTTGGGCTCGGATACCAGTACACATGGAAAGAGTACAATGTTTGTTCACCTCCATGGCGTGGACCATATTACCCTCTTGAGCAGCCAAAGCCATGTTTGGATCAAGCTTTCCACCAGGCATGGGGGACTAAAAAAGATGAAGCACTAGCTGGGTTGAGGAATTTGTTCTTAGAAGAAGAGGACATGGACTGTGGTGCCATAATTGAAGAGGAGGATGAAGAAGGCCTCACTATTCAGACTATGGAGAAGGGAGCTGTTCTCAGGAACTGGACCGCCACACCATCACGTCCCTGCCAAGTCCCTGGCATTATTACTACTTTTCCTGATGAATCAATAACTGTGACATGTAATGAGGCAACAAAACATATGAATAGTGATTTAGAGGAAGAGGATGAGATACCTGAGGAAATATTCAGGGAAGTTGAAAATTTTGAGAATAAGCCTAAGTTCAATCTGGACGAGATCGAAGCAGTAAATTTAGGAGACACCGAGATCATCAAGGAGACCCGCATCATCATTCACCAATAGAGAAAGAAGAGTACATCCTGTTCCTAAGAGAGTATGGGGATATTTTTGCATGGTCATATGATGACATGACCGGTTTGAGCACTTCCATAGTGGCTCACAAGTTGCCTACTAATCCCATGTGTCTGCCAGTAAAACATAAAATCAGAAAATTCAAACCAGACATGAGTTTGAAAATCAAGGAGGAAGTTACCAAGCAGATCAAAGCCAAAGTTCTAAGGTGGTTGAATACCCAACCTGGTTAGCTAACATTGTTCCGAATAAGGATGGGAAGGTCAGAGTATGTGTTGACTACCGGGATTTAAAAAGAGCAAGTCCCAAGGATGGCTTCCCACTACCAAATATACACATCTTGATCGATAATTGTGCAATCACGAACTCCAGTCCTTTGTAGAATGCTTTGCGGGTTATCACCAGATTGGGATGGATGAGGAAGATGCAGAGAGGACAACTTTTATTACACCATGAGGTGTATATTATTACAAGATGATGCTATTCGGTTTGAAGAACGCTTGGGCCACTTACATGAGAGCTATGACAACCATTTTCCATGATATGATACATAAAGAAATAGATGTGTATGTGGACGATGTCATTATCAACTCCAAGAGGGCAGCAGATCACATGCAGACTTGAGCAAAGTCTTTGACAGGATAAGGAGGTACAACTTGAAACCGAACCCCACAAAATGTGTATTCGGGGTTCCCGTAGGAAAATTATTGGGATTTATTATCAGTCGTCGAGGGATCGAGCTAGATCCATCTAAAGTCAAAGCTATTCAGGAGTTACCACCACCTAAGAGCAAAAAGGATGTGATGAGCTTCCTAGGGCGTCTCAACTATATTAGTCACTTCATAGCACAATACACAGTCATATGCGAACCCATCTTCAAGATGCTAAGGAAAATGCTGAAACAAGCTGGACAGAGGATTGTTAAAAAGCATTTGACAAGATCAAGGAATATGTGTCCACACCACCAGTTTTGGTCCCGCCAAAACTAGGACGACCTTTGCTACTCTACCTATCTGTACTAGATGGAGCCTTCTGATGTATTTTGGGACAACATGACGAGTCAGGAAGGAAGGAACATGCCATATACTAATTGAGCAAGAAGTTCACACCTTATGAAGTATGTTATTCTCTACTTGAATACACTTGCTGTGCTTTGACCTGGACAACTTAGAAATTGAGGCATTACTTCTATGCCTACACCATATACCTCATATCCAGGATGGATCCTCTGAAGTACATATTCCAAAAACCCATGCTGATGGGAAAGTTGGGCAAATGTCAAATACTATTAAGTGAGTTCGATATCATCTACGATACTCAAAAGGCGGTCAAAGGACAAGCATTGGCAGATCAGCTTGCTGAAAATTTGGTGGGAGGAGAATACGAACCTTTGAAAACGTATTTTTCTAATAAAAAGTATCATTTGTAGGAGAGGACATTACCGAAGCATATGACGGTTGGAGGGTGTTCTTTGATGGAGCCGCAAATTTCAAAGGAGTGGGCATTGGAGTCTTTTTGGTATCAGAAACGGGTCAACATTATCTGGTATCTGCTAAACTCAGATTTTCCTGCATTAACAACATGGAAGAATATAAAGCATGCATACTAGGGCTCAATATGGTAGTCGACATGAACATTTAGGAGTTGCTGGTAATCGGTGATTCAGATTTGCTTGTACACCAGGTACAAGGAGAGTGGGCCACCAAGAATTCCAAGATATTGACATATCTGCACCATGTGCAGAAATTGAGAAAGAGGTTTATAAAGATAGAATTCTGACATGTGCCCAGAATTTAGAATGCGTTTGCCAATGCATTGGCCACTTTGTCATCCCTGATACAACATCCAGATAAGAACTACATTGATCCCATTCCGATGAGGATCCACAATCATCCGGCATATTATGCTCATGTCGAGGAAGAAGCAGATGGAAACCTTTGGTTCCATGACATAAAAGAATATTTGTCAAAAGGAGAATACATGGAGTATGCAAATCACACTCAGAAATGCACACTCCAGAGAATGTCAAATCACTTCTTCCACAGCGGAGGGAACTTGTACAGAAGAACTCTTGATTTGGGTTTTACTAAGATGTGTTGACGCAAAGGAAGCTTCTAAGCTACTTGAGGATGTGCATGCTGGGAGCTGTGGTCCACACATGAATGGTTTCGTCTTGGCTAAGAAGATACTCGGGGCAGGTTACTTTTGGATGACCATGGAAATGGATTGCATTCAGTATGTCCACAAATTCTTTCAATGTCAAGTGCATGCCGACATGATAAAAGTGCCTCCAAACGAACTCAATGCAACAAGCTCATCTTGTCCATTCCCCGTCTGGGGAATGGATGTTATTAGTCCAATTGAGCCTACTGCTTCAAACGGACAGAGGTTTATTCTGGTCGCCATCAATTACTCACAAAATGGGTCAAAGCTGCGTCTTACAAAATTATAACCAATAAAGTCGTCGTAGAGTTTTTCAAGGATCGTATTGTCTACCGATTCGGAGTTCCCGAGTGCATTATTACTGAAAATGCCGCCAATCTCAATAGTGATCTGATGAAATCTATATGTGAAGCTTTTAAAATCAAACACAAGAATTCTATAGCCTACAGACCATCTAATGAATGGAGTCGTAGAAGCCGCAACCAAAAACATCAAGAACATACTAAGGAAAATGGTAGAGAACCACAAACAATGGCATGAGAAGTTACCTTTTTCCCTGTTGGGGTACCGCACCATGGTTCGTACATCAAACAGGGCAACTTCCTACATGTTGGTTTATGGTACCGATGTTGTCATCCCAGCCGAGGTAGAGATTCCTTCTTTAAGAATCATACAGGAAGCTAAACTCAGCGTTGCAGAGTGGATAAAGAGTCGCTATGACAATTGGCCCTTATTGATGGAAAGAGGATGAACGCAGTATGTCACGACCAACTTTATTAGAACAGAATGTCCAGAGATTTCAACAAAAGGGTCATACCTAGGCAATCACGCCAGGTCAGTTGGTGCTGAAGAAGATCTTCCCATATCAAGATGAAGACAAAGGGGAATTATCTCCCAACTGGCAAGGTCTGTACATGGTTCGTAGGGTGCTAACAGGAGGAGCACTCATACTTGCAGAAATGGATGGAGAAATCTGGCCAAAACCAATCAATTCAGACGCGGTCAAGAGATACTATGCTTAGATTATTTACATTCCCTCATTTGATGTAATTGAACTACGCTTCACCTGATTTCCATTTAAGAGGGGATACGTAGACAGCCATATGGGATCGGTCATATCATAATAAAATTTCCATTTTCCCCAAGGTCAAAAACTGGGGCAGAATTTTGAGGGTAGCAGAATTTTGAGGAGGACCCTCAAAATTCTGCCCTAGTTTTTGACCTTGGGGAAAATGGAAATTCCGGAGCAAGTCCAGCCAACACCAACATATGTCAGACAGTCAGAAATTGGTTAATAAACTGGGGCAGAATTTTGAGAAGGAATCTCAACATTCCGAAGAAGGTTCAACCATGCTCATTACCCGCAAACAGCCGAAGGATCATCTACCAAACTGGGGCAGAATTTTGAGGAGGACACTTAAAATTCCAACATAATAGAGCTGCAATGCCTTTGAAATATGTTACAATCGCTAGTTCATCTAAATATATCAATATATTTATGAAATAAATCTATTTTTATCAAATTGCATATTTTTGAAAACTCTATTTCCATAGCAGTTAGGTGTCACCCAGGGAAACTCGAAAGGCTTTCAGAATGGAGCAAAGCAAGGCCAACGGACGAAGCACTTTTACCATTTGATTCTGACTGCCCAAACGATCTTTGATTTTTGAGTCTGAAGAAATTCAGAATTTCAAACTGCATAAATTAGAACTCTAAGGGAGTTTAACTCAGGGGGTCTGCTAACAAAAGGTAGTGGTGCACTACTGAACTAATAAAATAAAAGATACTAAGTAGTGGAATGAATTAAAAATAAAAAGGGGACTGTTGGGTTGGTTGAGTGCTTTACTAAGTGAAAAATCAGAAACAGCATGGGCTTAATGATAAAAGGGTAGAAATGCACATGGGGAGGGAATAAAACAGGCTGAAAGTGGAAGCTTTTGAATAAAAAATGGTTAATTCTAGTATTTAAATATAGGGAGCTGGCCATACACTCGGGGAGACACTCATACACACATAACACATAAGAATACACTAAAGATAGACATTGAGAGCTCACAAAACTTACAATTTTTCTTTGAACGCAGGCACATTTGATGTAACGATAGCATTCGCAAAACATGTATACAAAAATATAATTCACTATCAATCAGGCCATTAGACATCGAATACATCTCCAGCTTGGACATATACTACTTTTATTTACTGAATGGGGCTAATCCCTGTCCCCCATATTTGCATGAGGCTAATCCTTGCCTCCCCATTTGCATGAGACTAATCCTTGACTCCCTACATTTGAATGAGGCTAATACTTGCCTCCCTATTTTCATGAGTCTCATCCTTGACTCCATGAGGCTAATCCCTGCATCCCTATCTGCATGAGTCTAATCCTTGACTCCATAAGGCTAATCCCTGCCTCTATATTTGCATGAGGCTAATCCCTGCCTCCCCATTTGAATAAGTCTAATCCTTGACTTCATGAGGCTAATCCCTACCTCTACACTTGGATAAGGCTAATCCTTGCCTCCATTTGCATGAGGTTAATCCTTGCCTCCCCATTTGCATCAGTCTGATCCTTGACTCCCTACTTGCATGAGGCTAATCCTTGCCTTCCCGTTTGCATGAGTCTAATCCTTGACTCCCTATTGGCATGAGGCTAATCCTTTCCTCCCCACTTGCATGAGGCTAATCCTTGCCTTCCTATTTGCATGAGGCTAATCCGTGCCTCCATATCTGGATGAGTCTAATCCTTGACTACATGAGGCTAATCACTGCCTCCCTATCAACATGAGTCTAATCCTTGACTTCATAACTGTCATGCCCCAACCTTGGGAGGCGCGACCGATGCTTAATCGGGTGAACCTAACTGAGAAAGTCTTATCAAACACTTTCTACCCAACTCAATATGAATAAGGAAGCCATACTTTCATTTATTTAGACAATAGGAAAGGTGTTACCTTCAGCACAGATAGTTCATTTTATATCACAACCTTAAACAGTAGTTAAGTTTCCAGGGTCCCATACAATTACACTTTAAAGAAGTGAGATCTAGAATTACAACATGTTTCGTAGACCCGTCGAACACCCGTACATAAACGACACATATGTCTACGGAGCCTCTATGGATACAAAAGATAAGTATGACAATGCCGGCAACAAGGCTCCGGCAATACCTCAAAAGTGGATATCTGGAGCAAAAGATGTACAACAAAACTCCTTTGAAGGAGAAAGGGGCTCACCAAGTCTTTGAGAGAAGGATGCTCCTCTACGCGCGATCGGCATTACCCGCTATGGATCCACCTCCATTCATTAAAAAAAATGTAGCGCCCTCAGCAAAAGGGGCATTAGTACCATGGAATAGTACTAGTATGTATAACTAAACACCATCCAGTTAGAAAGAACAACCATAGAAGAGTAATAGACATCATAAGGACTACAAAGCTTCAAATAAGCATCACATCAATAATATAGGAGGTTCACGTAGTTTCCACATAATTTTTGAGATTTTTGATTAGGGCATTCCATATCGTTGCATCATCATCTACATTACCACCGCTCCATTGAGCGTAGTCCGATCACGGCCCGATCGGCTAAGATGTCTTACCAAGACGTTACTCTTATTTCATTCTAATTTTCTTCAGTTTCAATAATCATTACATTACCACCATGTGTGTATAACATGGCGTCTGATCACGGCCCGATCGGCTAAGCCGTCTTACCAAGACTTTACCTTTTTTCCATTAATCATCTCACTTCAATTATTGAATTCACATGAATTAGTTTCTCGGCATTTGGGGCCACCATTACCACATTCCATAACTCACATTTTGCATTATTCCCATTTTCAACATTTACCTTGCCATTTAGGATCATAGGCTTATACAAAAGCAATTTAAGTTATAAACATAGAGAGGCATTCATCTAGTTCGGCATATTAATCACAATGTAACCTTGACTTGACATTTAGGCATATAGCACATAGCTCATGTTTTTTTTCCACACGTCCTCAATTTACAAAGAATGACACACTAAACACATGGAGAAGCACCTTCCGCATACATTTTCACATCATCAATTTGTTTGACATAACAAGTACCAAATCAATCGAATTTCGGGCTTACAAAATTTGCATGGGCACCATGGAGGCTCAATTTCTAAAAGGAGGGTGGTTTTAGCCATACATACCTTGTTTAAGCTTTCCTTAAATTACAAAGATGTCCGGAAATTCTAGCAATCCCAATCTATTTGAGACATAACAAAATTGAACACAAATTAGAAAGGTATTCATGGTTTCAGCACATTTGAGCATTTTATCAAATACTAGTTGAGCATCTTGATTTCAAATCTCCTTTACACGGTTTCCTTAATTCCCCAACCCAATCCTTACATATTTATGTTCAACAATATTTCCACAACCCTATTTTGTACATGAATGTATACATAATACTATTACACCCAAGAATCATACCCCAATAACCCATCTCACAATCTCTACAATACCAACATAACCTAGGTTAGGCACCTATGGCTTACAATCACCATCCCATGAGTTCTAATGTGTATATCATACATAAATAATCACCATAGAGTAGTTAGAGATGATAGACATACCTCTTGTAGTAAGAATTTTGAGAATCCCTACTTGTAGAGTTCTTGATCAATTTAGGGATTTGAATGGGAATCTATGGATTTTCATGATTAATCCTTATTAATATAAGTGTTTAGGAGTAATAATTAACTCAAAATACTCCAAAAACATTACCTTAGATCATAGGAGGGAAGTATGGGTCAGATTCCCCTAGATAAAACAAGTCCTAGTTAAAAAAAAAATGACTTAGGGACGCACCATACCCGGTCTTGGGGTATTTATAGGGCTGTTGGGCATGCAGCCACGGTCAAACTGCACCGGGACGCGGTCTTACCACGTTTTGCCGCGCTCAGAGGCAGAAACACCCGCAGTCCCGCCGCGGACGCGCGTCTGACACAGGTCCAGTATAATGGTCATAACTTTTTGTATACACCTCCAAATGACGAACGGTTTGATGCGTTGGAAACTAGACTAAAAGAGATTTAATATGATAGGTTTTTCATCACACAAAACTTTATATAACTGGAGATAAGCTTGTCCAAAGTGAGGTCTTGTGCGCATTCACTTACAACTTTAACCTATTATGAATTTTTTCCAGCTTGGCTTAGACTTTGGCCTCTCCTTAGACTCCAAACCACTTATAATATGAAATATACACTTATTAACTTATTCAATTGATATCCATTATATCATGATCCCTCACTTGCACACAAGATAAATTAATTAGTCCATCTTGGCACCACGAAATCTTAGATTACTAAGTAAATTTTTTGCGGCTTTACATTCTCCTCCACTTAGTATCATTCGTCCTCAAATGAGGATCAAGGTTCATTCACTAGCCATCCTTATGTAACTTCAGCTTGTTAATATCATGAAATATATCAACAACCCCAAATTTGGCCAACTCCTTAAATTTCTGAAAATTTTGCCAGAGTTTTCTTTGTAACTAGACCTATCCACCTGTTAGAGGGCCCCAGATACATATCCTAACATCGTATACATGTTTCATAGACATAACATAACTTGTACAACACCAACCATGGTGGCATAGGCAACACATATAATCAAAATAGAATAGTTTAACAAGGATCAAATCAAAAGATAAGAGTTCATAGGAACCAAATGCATAAAATCTATTACATGACTATTCAAACAAATGTGGGTACTTATTTCTCATTTCTTCCTCGGCTTCCCAAGTGGCTTCCTCAACCTGCTGGTTCCGCCATAACACTTTTACGGAGGCAATTTCCTTATTTCTCAATTTTTGGACTTGCCTATCAAGAATGGCAACTGGAACTTCTTCATAAGATAGTCCTTTACTAACCTCAATAGTTCCAATTGGCACAATAGCGGATGGATCCCCACTACCTTCTTCAACATATACACATGGAAGACCGAATGTACCAATGACATCTCGGGCGGCCGCTCGAGCTTGTATGCCACCTGACCAATCCTCTGAATGATTCTGTACGGTCTGACATACCTTGGACTTAATTTCCCTTTCTTCCCAAACCGCATGATGCCCTTCATAGGGCAAAACCTTCAAAAATACCCAATCATCTTCTTTGAACTCCAAATCTCTGCGACGAATGTCCGAATAAGACTTTTGGCGACTCTGAGTAGTTTTTAATATCTCCTTAATAATCTTTACTTTCTCCATGGCCCGGTGCATGGGGTCCGGCCCTATCTATTCTGCTTCTCCAACCTCGAACCACCCAATGGGAGACCTACATCTCCTACCATACAGTGCCTCGAATGGTGCCATCTAGATACTAGCATGGAAGCTATTATTGTAAGCAAATTCTATGAGTGGAAAATGGTAATCCCAACTACATTTGAAATAAAGAGTGCAAGCGCACAACATGTCCTCAAGCATCTGAATAGTCCGCTCTACTTGCCCGTCGGTTTGAGGATGGAAAGTTGTACTAAGATTTACCTGTGTACCCAAACCTTGCTGAAATGTCTTCCAGAAGTTGGCAGTGAACTAATCCCCTCGATCTAAAATGATTGAGACTGGAGTGCCATGCAACATTAAAATTTCTTTGATATACAACTGAGCATACTATTCCGCTGCGTCTGTAGATTTGACTAGCAAGAAGTGTGTTGATTTTGTGAGTCGATCCACAATCACCCAAATGGAGTCGAACTTGGGTGGAGTGCGCGGAAAATCTACCACAAAATCCATGTTTATTATCTCCCATTTCCACATTGGAATTTCTATGCTTTGAGCCAATCCACCAAGTCTTTGATGTTCGGCTTTCACTTGCTGATAGTTCGTACATCTAGCCACAAAGTCCGCCACATCCCTTTTCATATCATTCCACCAATAAACCTCCCTGAGATCATGATACATCTTTATAGAACCTGGGTGCACGGAATACCTGGAAGTGTGAGCTTCCGCCATGATCCATTCCCGATGACTGTCAATATCAGAAACACATATGCCAGCAACTGATAGTTGAATTGCTTCTCTTTCACTTCCATCACAATCACTCCTCCTTCGTTAGAGTCCGCCAGGCGAACTCCCAAATTAGCCAACTGGTGAACCTCTCTGGCCAAAGACCTCTGATATGCCTCCAAATGAGCCAAGCTCCCCATAGATTTTTGACTAAGAGCATCCGCTACAACATTAGCCTTTCCCGGGTGATAGATAATATCAATGTCATAGTCCTTGATAACTCTAGCAATCTTCTTTGTCTCAGATTCAACTCCTTATGCTTGAAAAAATATATTGAAGGCTCTTGTGGTCCGTAAATACATTCACATGCACCCCATACAAATAATGTCGCCAAATTTTTAGTGCAAACACCACTGCCGCAAGCTCTATGTCATGGGTTGGATAGTTCTTTTCATGGTTCTTGAGTTGCCTAGAAGCGTAGTCTATAACCTCGTCATGTGGCATTAACACACACCCAAGCCCGATCCTTGAAGCATCACAATACACCACCAATCCCTCTGTACCCTTTGGCAGGTTTAATACCGGTGTTGTAGTCAGTCTTGATTTCATTTCTTTGAAACTCCTTTCATAAGCATCGAGCCATTGGAATTTAACTGCTTTATGCGTCAATTTAGTCAATGGAGAAGCAAGAGTAGAAAATCCCTCAACAAACCTCCTGTAGTACCCAGCCAAACCTAAGAAACTACGAATCTCGGTTGGGGTGGTAGGCCTAGGCCAATTCTTCACTGCTGCAATCTTTTGAAGATCAACCATAATTCTTTCCCCAGAGATGACATGACCCAACAAAGAGACAGATTCAAGCCAAAATTCACATTTTGAAAATTTTGCATACAATTGACGTAGCTGAAGAGTCTGCAGAACCTCCCTGAGATGGTCAGCATGATCCTTCCGACTTCGGGAATACACAAGAATATCGTCAATAAACACTATCACAAAGAAGTCTAGGAAAGGCTTGAAGACTTGATTCATAATATCCATAAAAGCTACCGGGGCATTTGTTAGCCCAAAAGACATCACCATAAATTCAAAGTGCCCATACCGAGTCCTGAAAGTTATTTTTGGAATATCCTGCTCCCTTATCTTCAATTGATGATACCCAGACCGTAAGTTAATTTTTTAAGAAACATGTAGCACCTTGGAATTGATCAAACAAGTCATCTATCCTTGGTAGAGGATATTTATTTTTGATTGTGACCTTGTTGAGTTGCCGGTAGTCAATACAAATCCATAGCGACCCATCTTTCTTCCTCACAAACAAGATCGGTGCGCCCCATGGTGAAACACTCGGCCGGATGAAACCCTTTTCTAGCAAATCCTTCAAATGTTCCTTTAGCTCTTTCAATTTTGCCGGTGCCATTATGTAAGGTGGAATTGATAGAGTCTCCGTGTCTGGAATCACATCGATCCCAAAATCAATCTACCTATCTGGAGGAATTCCACGGAGTTTATCTGGAAAGGCATCCAGAAATTCATTCACAACTGGCACGGACTCAAGGCTAGGCGCCTCGGCATTGGTGTCCGTAATCCAAACTAAATGATAGATACACCCCTACTTTATCATCTTCGCGACCTTAACGTAAGAAATAAACCGACATTTAGGCACAACATTATCTCCCTTTCATTCAACAACGGGCTCATTAGGAAATTCAAGCCTCATGGTTCTAGTCCGAAAATCAAGTTTGGAAAAACATGAATAAAGCCAATCCATTCCCATTATTACATCACAATCGACCATCCCTAATTCAATAAGATCAGCCGTGGTATCTCTACCCCATACCATAACAACTTAACCTCTACAAACTCGAGAAGTCGTAATAGGATCACCCACCGGGGTAGACACCAAAAATGGCTCATGAAGCTGATCTGGTTCTATCCCAAATTCCATAGCTACAAAAGGGGTAACATAGGACAAAGTGGAACCGGGGTCAATAAGTGCATACACATCATGCGATTGGATAGTTAGAATACCTGCAACAATATCTGGAGAAGTCTCTGCAGTCTGGAGACCACTCATAGCATAGAACCGGCTGGGTCCACCTGAACTCTGCGCACCACCCCTAGCTGCACCATGCCCTGTGGGTGCTAGGGTACCTCGAGCTGGAGAGGGGGATGAAAATGTAGCAGCTACTAAACTGGATGATTGTGATGTGCCCCTACCCACCCCCTGGCGGTATGTACGACAATGCCTCTGAATGTGGCCCCTCATCTCGCATCCATAACATACGGGAAACTCCAAGTAGCAAACACCTGAATGCATCTTCCTACATTTGGGGCACGGAGACCTCTGCTGCTGCTGGGATCTCTCTCCTGACCGACCCTGCTGATAGGATCCTCTACTGCCCTGATGGGGCCTAAAACGAGTCCACTGTTACTGCTAGCTGGGCTCTGATGGCGGTGCACTAGCTGAAGACTGTGCAACAGACTGGGACGGCCCTAATGATCCTCCCCTAAAAACTAATCTTCCCCCACCGAGTGACTCACCCATGTTGCCCGTAGACCGGGTATTTATGTTACCTTCTATCTCCATTTTGTTCTTTAATTTACGATCCTTTGTGGCCTGAGAAAATGCCACCATATTCCCATAATTCATGTCAGAATTCAATGCAGCTGTAGAAGCCTCATTTATAGTTAAAGGATTGAGACCTTGAACAAACCGATGCACCCTAGACCCCATTGTAGGCAACATATGAATAGCATATTTAGACAGGCGAGAAAACTCCATATGGTACTCCCACACACTCCTACTACCTTGCTTTAGATTTTCAAACTCTGCTGCACGAGCTGCCCTTTGTAGACATGTAATTTTTGACCCTCCCTAAGATTTTTCATATTATAGCATGGAAATATTTAATTTAGGCTTAATAGTGCTATTTCAATTAATTTTGACGCTTTTACTTTATTTTAGTATAAGAAAAATGAAAATTACAAAAAAATATTTTAGTTTATGCATTTTTCATTAAGTCGGAATAAACAACACAAAATAGTACCTTATTTGTATCTTTATATAATTTTGAAAACACAAAAATAGTTTCAATATAGTTTAGTTCAATTAAATAAGACTAGTTTTATATTTGGTAGGAAGAGTTAGTTTTGTGTTAGTTTGTCCCATTTTAATCTTGTAGTCCTTTCTTTTTAGTTTTTGGCCCAATTTCAAGGCCCAATAATACCAAACCCATACCCCCTTAACCTAAAATCCCTCTCTATATAATAAAAATACACCCTAAGATACACCTGGACGGACACCCTAAAAACAACCACAATACACATACGAGACCCCCCCTCCCATCGTTCTCTTCTCGGGTACAGAGCATCAGCCATGGCTTCATCTTCAATGGCAAACAAAGATGCAGAAGAAGCCTAGACTATCGATGACCACCCTTCTGCTCACCTCCAAACAACCATACACACACATACAGTAACGAAAAACAGAGGCAAGGAATGGACAGACAGTGAATGGATCCTGACTTTTCATTTTTTTGATTTTTAATCGAGTCTAGCTTCGTTTTTGCTTTCAAATGCAAAGTACATGATGAAATTTAGGCTGTTCTTTTAGTTTTGTTTTCTGAAACGGAGTGGAGTTGAAATGGGTGTTCGATCGTAGAAGTTGCCGTCCGAGAGGTGAGGCAGTCCTGTCAGGGATTCGATAAGGTTCCATCGAGGTTCGATTTAAGATCGTAGCTCTTTGTTTCTGGTTTGAGATCTGTCCGGCAACTATTGGTTGAAGCTTCAGTTATTTCGAATTTGGGGTTGTAACATTTTCTTGATTTCTATCTGTGTAATACTGGGAATTTCATCTAATGAAAGTTCAATTCTGTTTTGCTTCTTTCACATTTCAAAAAGTCATGTTCCGGTTTTGAATTAGCTAAGATTTGTGTTCAACGGCACCACCATTCAAGTGCAATCGAAGCTCAGTTGTTGATTCAAATTTCGTTCTTGAATTCGCTTGTAGCCGCACCATTTAACAGAATCCATTAGAAAAAGGGCATCACCTCAGGTTCATCCCTTTCCTCTTTTACTATCTCATATTAGTGTTGATTTCAATATGATAAGGGTCGTGGTTAATCTGCTGGGTCTTTAGCATTTTGATAAACAATTGCTGCTAGGATCTATTTGGATTTAAGTAAAATGACTAGAGTTTGGTTGATTACATGCTTGATAATTAAGTTCAAGCGATTGATTCTTTGCTTGCATTTCCAAGAGTCTGGCTTGTTTTCTTGAAGTTGAGCATCTGCTTATTTACTGTCAGTTAAGTTTAATGGATTAGGTGATCATATGAAAATTGGAATATTGATATGTTAGAATGCTTTAAAATTCATCAAGTTGAAGCATGGGTGTAGTTTCCTTTAAAAATTCTTAGTTCTGTTGTTTAGTTGTTTCTTTCTAAGCATCATGTTCGGAAGTGTTTCTTCATGGAAAAGTCTTCTGAATACATCTTTGATAATGGATACATGATTAAATCTGACCAACTTCCTTGACTTGATTTACTGTTAAAGAGATATCACATTAATATTTGGGGAATTCGTTTGTGTTCGATTGTTATAGTTGAATGCGAATCTCTGTTTTAAGGAAATTTGGGGAATTCATTTGCGTGGCCCTCTTTAAATACTTATATTAAAATAATAGAATTCGGGACGTGCCATTTAGCAAATTTTCATGGCCTTTCGCAAAGTTAATAACACGTCAGTTGCTTTAGGCGCGTTCTTTAATAATTTTACCTTCCTAAATTCGGGTGTGCATTTTCATGCGACCCAAATCCAAATCCAAAAATGTTAAATAAAATGTGTCGAGGATCCGGGTGCATTTCATGTGACGTGATCCAAAAACATGTTTTAAACGACGTTCAAATTCTTAAAAATTTAATTAAAAGTGGTGACTAATTTTAAAAATTGCACAATAGGATAACATGTATTAAAATCATATTTTAGCCAAATATAGAAGTTGAGCGACCGTGCTAGAACCACGGAACTCGGGAGTGCCTAACCCCTTCTCCCGGGTTAACAGAATTCCTTACCCGGATTTCTGGTTCACGACTGTTAAACAGAGTCAAACCCTTTCCTCGATTTGGGATTCAAACCGGTGACTTGGGACACCATAAATCTCCCAAGTGGAGACTCTGAATCTATTAATAAATGAATCCCGTTTCGATTGTCCTTTAATTGGAAAAACCCTCTCTATTATACCCTTCACGGGGTGTAGTAAGTAAAAAAGGAGGTGTGACAGCTCTGGCGACTCTGCTGGGGAAACAAACCCAGAACTTCGATTCATGGTTTAAGAATTCGAGCTTAGAGTAATTGTTATGTTTGACTTTATCTGATTTTCCTACATGTTTTCCTGTTAAATGCTTTAACGCTTTGATATTATTTGAACTGTACATATAAACTGTGCTGAAATCCTTCTCTTCTCACATCCGGGGATGTACTTACTGGTTGAGACTCCCTATTCTGTTAGTGTCATACCTTGAAATAACAAAGAGATCTGACAAGTTACTAAGCCGGACGATTTTGCGGGTCCCCGGTACGTAGCCCCCTCCTCGACTCGAGTTGTCCGCTCGGGTACACAGTCTAGAACACATACCCAGGATTTGAACCTAGAATAACTTGACTCCATGCCGGATCCCTAGCAGGAACGCTTATCTGCATCATGTGCATTTTGACTTAGGGGACTCAATACAGGGGTTGGGTCCGTTTAGGACAGGTGTACCCAAAATAGCAGACCATCTTGATGCATCCTATGTGCTACAAGTTGCATTTATCCCAGGGTAAAAGGGTCATTTGGCGAACCAATGATAGTTGAGAGCAAATAAAAAATGAAAAAAAAAGAGGAAAAAGGAAAATAAAGCAAGTAGGGCCTGTTTTTGTTACTTTTTTTTTAAGAAAAGATAGAAAGAAAATCCAAAACGATCTTGCATATTTCATCATTTTACAAGAAAAGCAAAAAAATATGTTTTCTCTAAATTAGTTATTTTTTTTAATTCTTGCCCGTATCTAATCTGACCGAACTACGTGGGTCTGATTCTCATCGGGTGCGAGATACGTAGGCAAACCTCATCGGTTCCGATCCCAATTTTCAAAAAAAAAAATTTAATAAATAAATATATTTTTCTTTAATTCCTATTTTAGAAGTGTTTCCTTCTAGATCATCTCACAGGATACTGAACCTGCACTTGTGTGGCACATCATATACTTAACCTCCTCTGTGATGCTTTACTTATGAAGATTGGGGTATGCCTCAGATGTAGAGTCAGTCTCCTTGGTGCTGCAATTTCTACTGTCTGAATATCATATAGCTCATTCTATGATCGAGGCATTCAAAGAAGGGAAGATACAGTCCACTTTTCCCGGGAATAACACACATGAAATAGTGTTGTTGTGACTACTTCAACATCGAATGCTGGGGCTAGTATTCCTACTGTGTGGATATGCTTTAATACAAAGTGGCATTAGAATTGAATTATGCTCAATCTGTGGTTGAAGACACCCTTATGGAAGAGGTACAACCCAATATTCTCAGGAACAATGCACAAGGAATTGTATTGTTTGGTCACAATAGCATCAGTCCATCAACACAACGAAGAAGATTGATTTATCACATTGGTGTTTTGCTGCTCGATTGAGTTTGGCTATGATGCTGCACGAAAGAGAAATGCCAATAGAATTATTGATCAATCTCTCTTGAAAAATAATCTCAAGCTGCAAATATCAGTTTTTGATCAGTTTTGACCAGCTTTGACATTTGTAAAAAACCTGAAGCAAGGACTTTCAATCAAGAGTTTCTCTTGAAGATTTCTTGGCTACATTGATCGATACTAAGGTTGTCTGCTCACATTCATTGGTTGAGAAATCTGCCATGTTCCTGCACTTTCAGACAGCTTTTGCTCAGCAAAAGAGCTTTACTTTGTTTGTAACTGCCAGTTTGGTCTAGTGTCAGTTGGTCCAGCATGCTACAAAGGTGAATCTGTAGAGTTATCTGCAACACAATTTTCTGCTTGGTTCCAAATTTTAACTATATTTTGAGTTTGATCCTGCACAGGTTGCTAAGTTTCTGAACCAGGCGGCTGAAATTTGCACAGCTGTGGATTCTACACTTCTGCAGCCTAAGAACTGCCCTGAATTCTACTGTAATTCTGTACTGTTTTAGTTTTTTAGCTGAAGAAATTTGAGCTAGAAAAATCTGTTGCTTTGGGGCTGAATTTTGGTTAATAAATTTCACATTGTACTGCCTGTTTTTCTAGCTACAACTGATTCTTTTGGTGAAAACTCTTGTGATAGTCGCTGATGAATCCTTTATGTCCTGAATTAGCAGTCAAGTTACAACTGTGTTACTCAATATTTAACATTTGTCCAGAATTGAATAAAATCCGTCAACTCCATTTCTTGAGACTTTGTTCAGCATAAAAATCTGCTAACCAGATTTGTGCACTAAGAATTTGGAATTCTGAAAGGTGATGTATTGAGGTTTGCAACTGTTTATAGAAATTGCTTGAAGTGTATTGAGGTTGCAAAGTTGCTTGGTTCAATTACCATTGGTTCAGTTGTTCAAGAATATTGCTCGGGAGATTACCATTGGGCTGCAACTTTGTCAATTATTGTGAGGCTGTCTAGAATTGCAAAATTGACCAGTTTTACATATGTGACTATTCTTTGTAAATGGTTTGGCCATCAGCTAGTGGCTTATCTTTAAAGGAGGGTCTAGAGTTATATAAGGCTGGATTTGTTCTTTGTTGCTTAGTACTAGATGGTTTTGGTGGTAATGAAATGGTTTCAAGTTGACTTTCAAAAAAAAAAGTTTTTTCTATTTCTTAAAGCTTTCATGGTTTGAAGTTTTATTAAAATAAATAAAAAAAGAGTTAGTTTATTTACTCCATTCCTAATCTTTCCAGAACTAAGCAAAGATCTGATTCATGCGGAGTCATGGTACGTAGGCAACCTACATACGGTTCGGTCGAATCATTTATTATTATTATTAAAAGAAAAAAACGAAAAAAAGGAAAAAAAAGGGAGAAAAAAGGTGTAATTATGGGACATGGAAATGAGAGGAAAGAAAAGAGTGATAATTAGAAAAAAAAAGGAAGGAAAATGATCAAGCAAGTGCTAGAGAAGCAAAGAAAAAAGAGGATTGAAATAAAAAATTGGGATGATGCCAACTGACCTTCGTACCCTCGAAGCCATTTTAGAACCGATAACTGTGACTAGGTGCATTGCACGCAATGTGAGATTTTTGCTGTTAAATGCCTTAAAGCTAATGTGATGGCTTCATTTTGTTATATTCATAGCAGAAAGGTGGTTGGTGTGTGGCTTTAAAGTGGTAATTTCTTTTTACAAAACAAATTCAAAAGTCAATGGCAGACAACAACAAAATCGGGTTGGTTGATACCGGGGCCTGAAAGCACCGCTTGCCCATGGGGTTCAAAGTGCCAAAATTTAACTTGTGTGATGGGTGTGGTGATCCGGTAGCCCACCTGAGGGTCTATTGTAGTAAAATGAAAATTGTTGGAGAGAAAGATGACTTGATGATGGCATATTTCAGTGAGAGCCTGACTGTGGTAGCTTTGGACTGACATACTCATCAAGATGTTGGAAAGTGGCATACATTGGGCGACCTGGTCCAAGATTTTGTACGGCGCTTTCAATACAAATCAGGCATTACCCTAGACCGCTCCTCCCTATCTAAAATGAAAAAAAAATAGAAGAAAGCTTTAGGGAGTTTGGGCTCAGATGGAGGGAAACAAAGGCAGAAAGGTGATTTCACGCCCATCGGAGAATCCTACACAAGTTTGTTTGAAAGTTAAATCATTCTGGCCTGATTGAGCCGCTTCTCGGATATACTCCAGAATCATATGCAAAAGGCTTTTATCCTGCTATGCGGTGCATGTACCACTCTAATGTCCAGGGGCATAATATTGAATATTGTCGCTCTTTGAAAAAGGAAATAGAGAGAATGATTCAAGAAGGGGTAATTGTGGTCAATGACAGTGGCAGGGAGCATGCAAATCCTCTTAGGAACTTGTTGATTAAAGTTGATAATGGTCTTGGCAATATTGACGCGAAACTCAGTGGCTAAGATGTCGTGCTTGGTAATAGGAAAGGCACTCCATTTCTTGGTCAGCCAGATTGGAGTTTTGGTGGTTTATTTTGTTGTCGTTTCTATTGTCCTGGTTATTTTAGGGTTGTAATCCGGATATTGTCTTATGACTCAAACTCTTCTATCATTTCATTTTGCCTGTTTTGTTTAGTCGTAGTAACTCGTTTAGTGCCGTCTAGGTTTGTTCCAGGGTTTTAACCCTAGTCTAGTTTGCTTGTCTTGTTTTTCAAAGCGTTTCATCGCCTGTCAGGTGCAATTTCCTGTTTTCTGTTATTTTTAGCCATTTTCTTTTGTTTAGTTCTCTTTTCTTTCTACAATTCTTTTCATGCTGGTTCTAGTGACATGACATGCACACATAATTCTCAGCCTAGTTTTAAAATTCAGTTTAGTCATGAGGCAATGAAATAATGTTGAAGATATAGGGACATTTGGAAATAAGTAAAGGCACTTCAAGATCATTTGAAGCCCGAACCATATGAAACTGGGGCATATAGAACATAAAGAAACCCTAAAGGCAAGTTTGCCCAAATTGACAGTAAGGAGAGTGAGAGTGTTATCTAATGGTGCTTTGTGTTCAACATGTGTAGAAGGCGAATGTGTGGATATGGTTATCAAATCTGGTACAATCAAAAGATGATATGAATGTTTTCTATGGTTTGTTTAAATATGTTGTTTGTGCTTGGCATGTTTCGAAGATTGGAATGACGAAGGCAGTTTGTTCTGCTACCTAAACACTTTATCCTTCGTTACCCCTTTGAGCCTTATTTGTTTTCTTTCATACCCCTCTTTCAGAATTAGTAGCAAGGATCAGAAACACAAGCGTGAAAGATAAGTAAAGGAAAAAAAAGAGAAAAGAAAAAGAATGAAAAGAGATAGAAGAGAAAGAAAAAAGAAAAGAAGAGAAAGGAAAAGAGAAAAAAAAACAACAAAAACAACAAAACAACAAAAACAACAAAACAACAAAAACAACAAAACAACAAAAAGAGAAAAAGAAGGGAAAAAAAGAAGAGAAAGAGGAAGAAGAAGGAAGAAAAATCACAACAATAAAGTAATTTCTATGACGTAAACTACGTTTGGCTTGATCCCGAAAGGGTACGTAGGCAGCCTCTCTCTGAGGTTCAGTCACACCAAAATAAAAATCCAAAAGGCCCCAAGAAAGAAACTGGGGCAAAAGTTGTAGTTGTTTTGAGAAATCTGATTCCAAAAGTTGTAATTTTGAACCCATGTTGAATTGTTTTGAGACTTTGATACCCTTTCTTTCTAACCCTATCCAAAAACCCACATTACGGTCCAAAGAAAGATCTTCCGATCAGTCTTCGTGAGATGCCAAGTCAAGCAATTAGAGGTGAATCATATCAGGGGCAACACTCCGGTCCAAACGAAGGAAATGAAGAATGAGAGAGTCTTGTTGATGAGAACCCTCACGGGTACCCCAAGGCGATGACAGCTGAGAGAAATCAAAATGAGAGAGTCTTATTGGTGAAAACCTTCACGAGCACCATAAGGCGATAGTGAGGTGAGAGAAAGATCAAAATGAGAGAGGTTTGGTGGTGAAAACCCTTCGGGCACTACAAGTCAGATAAGGATTGTGAATCAGATCGGGTAAGCGGAGCATTGAAGCCCAGTTTCACGGTGAAAAGGTACGTTTGCTTAACAAAATAGGCTGCAGGTGCATGTCAAGGTCATCAGAGTCAGTATCCACATCCGATAGGTTTCTACATTGTAGTTTTCTTGTTAGGAATCATCTCTTTCCATTATCCTTTACTCTATTCCTTTTGTCTTGTTTACCCCCTCTTCCTGAGTCTGTTCGGTCATAACAAGTGAGAAATGACTTCAAAATCTGCCATCAGCTTTCCAATTGAACAAAACGGGATCTGGCTAGCATATCAAATCGTCATAAGACAGGAAAGAATAGCAGGCACACTGAGTTGGCAACAATCAACATGCTTTGGGATTCGTGTGAAATACAGGGGTTTGGTACGTATCAATTCAGGAACAATGCAACAAATGAAAGGTTAGTTTGAACATATCAAAGGTACTTCTTGTGATAGGCTTGACAAAGGGTGGTAAACCAGTCACGAGCAAGACTTTCCAAATAGAAGTCAAAGTTATCATAGCCAATAGGGGAGCTGTAGACCTCAAGGACTGAACCAAAGGCTTCATTCGAGAAAGCGCAACATACATCTTGAGTGGGTGGCAACTTACATGCTTTGTGACTCATGTGAAATACAAGGGTTTTTGTACGTATCAATGCATGAACAATGCAACAAGATGGAAGGGGTTTGTTGAATAGATCAAAGATATTGGCTGTGATTGGATTGACAAAAGGGTGGTAGACCAGTGACAAGCAAAATAGAAATCAAAGGTGATAGACCCCAAGGCCAGGGCCGGAGGTTTATATCAAGAAAGAGTAATATGCACACTGAAGATGGTAACAATCAACATGCTTTAGGGACCATGTGAAACACAAAGATTTGGCAAATGTAGGTATGAGCGGTTCAATAGACAAAGGGTATTGGGTTTGGACGAAAAGAGGTATTTTTTGAGAAGTGGTTAGTCCAATAAACAAGCAAGGTCTTCGGGTGGGAATCAGTTATCATGGCAAATGAAGGAACAATAGATCTCGAGGCCAAGGCCAGTGATTTAAATCAGGAAAGGACAACATACGCGCTAAGTTGGTAGCAATCAATATGTTTGGGAATCCATATGAAACACAAAGGTTGGGGAGGCACCAGTTCATGCAATGCAATAAATAGAAGATATTGGGTCCGAACGGAGAAAAGGTATTTTATGTGATGGGGACGACAGAGAAAGGGGTTAGCCCATAAACAAGCAAGGTCTTCAAGTGGGAATCATTCATCATGCGAAGCGAAGGAGCAATCTCACTCAAAGTTCAAGGCCACAAACCAACCACACATTTTAAACTGGAGAGATTTTTCTTTGATTGAAACAGGGGCAGAAGTTTCGTTTGCTTCAGAGAAACCCTCCGTAAGGAAAGGCAGCACCAAACAAGTGTGACGGGAAATTCTCAGGACCCTCCTGGAAAATGGGATTTAGTTTAAATTTCAAAACAATCATGAATAGCATAATTTAGCATAAATGTACCCTAAGGAATACGAGGTGGTCTCAAGGTTTGCGTATCTAAGATAGGATTCAATTAGGAGTTTTCAGGACCCTCCTGGATAATGGGATGTAGTTTTAAAGTTTGTTTAGATAACAAGATGTGATGGAAGTCGTACTTGCAATAGATATAGCTTAGGTTAAAACCGCCTTTTAACTAGAAGTTGTCAAGACCCTCCTGGATAATGGGAAGTAGTTTAAGACCTTTTAGATAACAAATGTAGTGGGAGTAATACTTTTAGAAGGTATAACTTAGGTTCGTAATAGTTAGGAGTTGTCAGGACCTCCCAGGATAATAGGACTTAGCTTTCAAATTCTTATAATAGTTGGTAGAATAATTCAGTTTAACACTCACCCATGTGCCCAGCCACCAAACTGGGGAGAAAATCTTCTTTGCTTGTCTATTTTGTTGAAAATCAGGTGCCCACCTGGAGAACAAGGGAATACATTTCAAGTTCAGCAATCAGGCACCCACTTGGAGAACAAGGGAATACATTTCAAGTTTAGCAATTAGGCGCCTACCTGGAGAACAAGGGAATATATTTCAAGTTTAGCAATCAGGCGCCCACCTGGAGAACAAGGGAAGTACAATTCAAATTTTAGCTTTCAAATTTTTAATATTTGGTAACATAACACGCCCAGTCATTAAACTGGGGCAGAAATTTTTTTCTTGTTTCGTCTAATTTGTTGCAATCAGGAGCCCACCTGGAGAACAAGGGAATATATTTCAAGTTCAGTAATCAGGCGCCCACCTGGAGAACAAGGGAATATATTTCAAGTTTTGGCAATCAGGCGCCCACCTGGATAGCAACGGAATACGTTTCAAGTTCAGCAATTAGGCGCCCACCTGGAGAACAAGGGAATACATTTCAAGTTCAAGCAATCAAGCGCGAATACATTTCAAGATTCAGCAATCAGGCGCCCACTTGGAGAACAAGGGAATATATTTCAGGCTCAGCAGTCAGGCGCCCACCTGGAGAATAAGGGAATACATTTCAAGTTTCAGTAGTCAGGCGCCCACCTGGAGAACAAGGGAATACATTTCAAGTTTCAGTAGTCAGGCGCCCATCTAGAGAACAAGGGAATACATTTCAAAGTTTCAGTAGTCAGGCGCCCACCTGGAGAACAAGGGAATACCTTTCAAGTTTCAGTAGTCATGCGCCCACCTGGAGAACAAGGGAATACATTTCAAAGTTTCAACAGTCAGGCGCCCACCTGGAGAATAAAGGAATACATTTCAAGTTCAGAAGTCAGGCGCCCACCTGAGAACAAGGGAATACACTTCAAATTCAGCAATCAGGCGCCCACCTGGAGAACAAGGGAATACATTTCAAGCTCAGCAATCAGGCGTCCACCCAGAGAACAAGGGAAGTGCAATTCAAATTTTAGCTTTTTAAATCTTTAGTAATATCTGGTGACATGATGCGCCTAGCCACCAAACTGGGGCAGGAAAATTTTCTTTGTTTGTCTATTTTTTTGAAGTCAGGCACCCACCTGGAGAACAAGGGACAACATTTCAAGTGACGGCAATCAGGAGCCCACCTGGAGAATAAGGGAATACATTTCAAGTGTTAGCAGTCAGGAGCTCGCCTGGAGAACAGAGGCATATGTTTCAAGTCTTTGCAGTCAAGCATGACTCGGAGACAGGGTAAAACATCTCAGATCACAATTCAAGTCAGCAACAAAGGAGGCTTGCGAAAATAATGCAAGTCAACAGTCCGATATGATCAACAGAAGTTAGTCACAATAAACAAAAAGAAAAAAAAGGGTTAAGAAGTCAATCCAAAATGTAGAAGTTGATGAAAGATGGGGTTGCCCAAGACATGGTCAAGGTCACAAGAACTGCAAGCTTGGTCCTGATCCAGAAAGCCGAAGAAGGATGAACTAGTACCTACAACTAGCAAGTATCAAG
Organism: Nicotiana glauca; assembly: GCA_026770625.1. Classification (NCBI taxonomy): domain Eukaryota; kingdom Viridiplantae; phylum Streptophyta; class Magnoliopsida; order Solanales; family Solanaceae; genus Nicotiana; species Nicotiana glauca. The sequence goes on from MU727287.1 coordinate 198,557, forward strand.
GTTCAAATCCAAAATCTGCATGAAGAACCATTCAAGACTCAAGATCAAGCTTCAGAAGGCTTACAGATAGGAATCCTGTAACTTATAGTTGACAGACTTAGTTAGTCTTTTCAATTTTGATTTTGACGTAATAACCAGACCGCGGACCGGAACCTCGATGGCACCTCGTTCGGCTCTCAACCTCAGCATACTCCATCATCTCACTCACTTCTGAACTACACGTGGCCTGATTCTTTTATAGCCAAGGATATGTAGGCAGCTCAGATACCGGGGCTCGGTTACATTCCCCTTTTCTCTTAGTTTTAGTCTCCCTAAATAATGTTCGGGTCAAAAAACCTCTCTAGTCATTCTTTGTCTGAAAACTCTTAGTGTTTTCAGTCAAAAAGGGGCAGCTGTAGACATGTGATTTTTGATCCTCCCCAAGATTTTTCATATTATAGCATGAAAATATTTAATTTAGGCTTAATAGTGCTATTTCAATTAACTTTGACGTTTTTACTTTATTTTAGTACAAGAAAAATGAAAATTATAAAAAAATATTTTAGTTTATGCATTTTTCATAAATTCAAAAAAACAACACAAAATAGTACTTTATTTGTATCTTTATATAATTTTGAAAACACAAAAATAGTTTTAATATAGTTTAGTTCAATTAATTAAGACTAGTTTTATATTTTGTAGCAAGAGTTAGTTTTGTGTTAGTTTGTCCCATTTTAATCTTGTAGTCCTTTCTTTTTTGTTTTTGGCCCAATTTCAAGGCCCAATAATACCAAACCCATACCCCCTTAACCTAAAATCCCTTTCTAAATAATAAAAATACACCCTAAGATACCGGACGGACACCCTAAAAATAGCCACAATACACATACGAGACCCCCCCTCCCATCATTCTCTTCTCGGGTACAGAGCATCAGCCATGGCTTCATCTTCAATGGGAAATAAAGACGCAGAAGGATCCTAGACTATCGATGACCACCCTTCTGCTCACCTCCAAACAACCATACACACACATACAGTAACGGAAAACAGAGGCAAGGAATGGACAGACCGAGAATGGATCCTGACTTTTCATTTTTCTAAATTTTAATCGAGTCTAGCTTTGTTTTTGCTTTCAAACGCGAAGTACATGATGAAATTTTGGCTTTTCTTTTAGTTTTGTTTTCTGAAATGGAGAGGAGTTGAAATGGGTGGTCGATCCTAGAAGTTGCCGTCCGAGAGGTGAGGTACTCCTGTCAGGGATTCGATGAGGTTCCATCGAGGTTCGATTTAAGATCGTAGCTCTTTGTTTCCAATTTGATATCTGTCCAGAATCTATTGGTTGAAGCATCAGTTGTTTCGAATTTGGGGTTGTAACATTTGCTTGATTTCTATCTGTGTAATACTGGGAATTTCATCTAATGAAAGTTCAATTCTGTTTTGCTTCTTTCACATTTCAAAAAGTCATGTTCCGGTTTTGAATTAGCTAAGATTTGTGTTCAACACCACCACCATTCAAGTGCAATCAAAGCTCAGTTGTTGATTCGAATTTCGTTCTTGAATTCGCTTGTAGCTGCACAATTTAACAGAATCCATTACAAAAATGGCATCACCTTAGGTTCATCCCTTTCCTCTTTTACTATCTCATATTAGTGTTGATTTCAATATGATAAGGGTCGTGGTTAATCTGTTGGGTCTTTAGCGTTTTTATAAACAATTGCTGCTAGGATCTGTTTGGATTTAAGTTAAATGACTAGAGTTTGGTTGATTTCTTTCTTGATAATTAAGTTCAAGCGATTGATTCTTTGCTTGCATTTCCAAGAGTCTGTCTTGTTTTCTTGAAGTTGAGCATCTGCTTATTTACTGTCAATTAAGTTTAATGGATTAGGTGATCATATGAAAATTGGAATATTGATATGTTAGAATGCTTTAAAATTCATCAATTTGAAGCATGGGTGTAGTTTCCTTTAAAAATTCTTAGTTCTGTTTGGTTGTTTCTTCCTAAGCATCATGTTCGGAAGTGTTTCTTCATGGAAAATTCTTCTGAATACATCTTTGATAATGGATACATGATTAAATCAGACCAACTTCCTTGACTTGATTTACTGTTAAAGATATAGCACATTAATATTTGAGGAATTCGTTTGTGTTCGATTGTTACAGTTGAATGCGAATCTCTGTTTTAAGGAAATTGACGTGCGCCATTAGCACAATTGAATCAAAGAGCTATGGCCCTCACAATTAAGTCTAGAAGTTAGAATAAATGGAGGTGCACCGCGCCAAATGAAATGACAAATTGCGTGGCTCTCTTTAAATACTTATATTAAAATACTTAGAATTCGGGACGTGCCATTTAGCGAATTTTCATGGCCTTCCGCAAAGTTAATAACACGTTAGTTGCTTTAGGTGTGTTCTTTAATAATTTTACCTTCCTAAATTCGGGTGTGCATTTCATGCGACCCAAATCCAAATCCCAAAATGTTAAATAAAATGTGTCGAGGATCCGGGTGCATTTTATGTGACGTGATCCAAAAACATGTTTTAAACGACGTTTAAATTCTTAAAAATTTAATTAAAAGCGGTGAGTAATTTTAAAAATTGCACAATAGGGTAACATGTATTAAAATCATATTTTAGCCAAATATAGCAGTTGAGCGACCGTGCTAGAACCACGGAACTCCGGAGTGCCTAACCCCTTCTCCTGGGTTAACAGAATTCCTTGCCCGGATTTCTGGTTCACGACTGTTAAACAGAGTCAAACCCTTTCCTCGATTCGGGATTCCAACCGGTGACTTGGGACACCATAAATCTCCCAAGTGGCGACTCTGAATCTATTAATAAATGAATCCCGTTTCGATTGTCCTTTAATTGGAAAAACTCCCTTTATTATACCCTTCACGGGGTGTAGTAAGTAAAAAAGGAGGTGTGACACCCTTGTCTCAGCAGGCAGGAAATGATCTATAAAGGCATCGGAAAACTTGCTCCACCTCACATGAGGGCTCCGCTCCTCGCGGGAATCTTCCCATAACTCAAACCATGCATAGGCCACCCCTTTCAGATGGTAGGCAGCCAACTCTACTACCTCTGTCTCAGTTGCACGCATAACTCTGAGAGTCTTGTGCATCTCATCAATAAAATCCTGAGGGTCTTATTCTGGATTGGAACCCATAAATACTGGAGAGTCTAACTGAAGAAATTATTTACCCTGGAACTAGTGGAATCCCCTTGCTGGCTGGATAAACTCGGCGCAACATTTGACCTATGGCCTGAGAGGCTACTAGCTGGGTCAACATCTGAATAGCTCCCCTAAGATCCCCATCAGAAATACCAGAAACGGAAGCTGGGGCTGGAGGTGGAACAGGAGTATCAATAGGAGGGACAGTAGTACCCTCCGTAGGTGTGGGAATTGGGGTAGTCTTCTCTGGAATAGAAGAACCAAGTAGGGTGATAACAGGGCGACTACTCTCACCCGCAGTGTCAAGCAATGAATCATCAGCCACTCCTGAGGTGGCATTGGCTTCTTGGCCAATTCCCGCTTTCTTCTTAGGTGCCATTTACTTAAATATAGAACAATGCACTAATTAGAGAAGGAATAGTTTCATAACAAGTTTTACCGCACGATCTAGAATATCAAAGAGGGGTGTTATTCCTAAATGCCCAAGTAGCCTCCAATTTATAGACGTGGTTGACAACGTACTGATAATAAGGACTCTACTAAACACGGCTCCAAGACATCCTAGGACACTTTAAAACCTTAGACTCTGATACCAAGTTTGTCATGCCCCAATCTCGGGAGGCGCGACCGGCGCTTAATCGAGTGAACCCAACTGAGCAATCATTATCAAACACTTTCTACCCAACTCAATATGAATAAAGAAGCCATACTTTCACTTATTTAGACACTAGGAAAGGTTTTTTCTTCAACACGGATAGTTCATTTTATATCACAACCTTAAACCGTAGTTAAGTTTCCAAGATCCCATACAATTATACTTTAAGGAAGCGAGAGCTAGAATTACAACATGTTTCGTAGACCCATCCAACACCCGTACATAACCCACACATATGTCTACGGAGCCTCTATGGATACTGAAGACAAGTATGACAATGCCGGCAACAAGGCTCCGGCAATACCTCAAAAGTGGATATTTATGACAAAGGATGTACAACAAAACCCTTTTGAAGGAGAAAGGGGCTCACCAAGACTTTGAGAGAAGGATGCTCCGCTACGCACGATCGGCACTACCCGCTATGGAGCCACCAACATTCATTAAAAAATGTAGCACCCCCGGCAAAAGGGGCGTTAGTACCATGGAATAGTACTAGTATGTACAAGTAAACACCATCCAGTTAGAAAGAACAACCATACAAGAGTAATAGACATCATGAGAACAACAAAGCTTCAAATAAGCATCACATCAATAATATAGGAGGTTTACATAGTTTCCACAAAATTTTTGAGATTTTTGATTGGGGCATTCCTTATCGTTTCATCATCATCCACAATACCACCGCTCCCTTGAGCGGAGTCCGATCACGGCCCGATCGGCTAAGCCGCCTTACCAAGACGTTACTCTTATTTCATTCTCACTTTTCAATTTCAATAATCAATACATTACCACCATGTGTGTATAACATGGCATCCGATCACGGCCCGATCGGCTAAGCCGTCTTACCAAGACATTACCCTTTTCCATTAATCATCTCACTTCAATCTTTGGATTCACATGAATTAGTTTCTCGACACTTGGGGACACCATTACCACATTCCATAACTCACATTTTGCATTATTCCCATTTTCAACATTTACCTTGCCATTTAGGATCATAGGCTCATACAAAAGCAATTTTAGTTATAAACATAGAGAAGAATTCATCTAGTTCGGCATATTAATCACAATGTAACCTTGACTTGACATTTAGGCATATAGCACATAGCTCATGTTTTTTTTTCACATGTCCTCAATTTAAAAATAATGACACACTAAACACATGGAAAGCACCTTCCACATACATTTTCACATCATCAATTTGTTTGACATAACAAGTACCAAATCAATCGAATTTCGGGCTTACAAAATTTGCACGGGTACCATGAAGGCTCAATTTCTAAAAGGAGGAGGGTTTAAGACATACATACCTCGTTTAAGCTTTCCTTAAATTACTACGATATTCCGTAAATTCTAGCAATCCCAATCCATTTGAGACATAACAAAATTGAACACAAATTAGGAAGGTATTCAAGGTTTCAGCACATTTGATCATTTTATCAAATACTAGTTGAGCATCTTAATTTCAAATCTCCTTTACACGGTTTCCTTAATTCCCAACCCAATCCTTACTTATTTATGTTCAACAATATTTCCACAACCCTATTTTGTACATTCATGTATACATAATACTATTACACCCAAGAATCATACCCCAATAACCCATCTCACAATCTCTACAACACCAAAAAAACCTAGGTTAGGCACCTATGGCTTACAATCACCATCCCATGAATTCTAATGTGTATATCATACATAAATAATCACCATACAGTAGTTAGAGATGATAGACATACCTCTTGTAGTAAGAATTTTGAGAATCCCCACTTGTAGAGTTCTTGATCAATTTAGGGATTTGAATGGGAATCTATTGATTTTCATGATTAATCCTTGTTAATATATGTGTGTAGGAGTAGTAATAAACTCAAAATACTCCAAAAACATTACCTTGGATCATAAGAGGGAAGTATGGATCGGATTCCCCTTGATAAAACAAGTCCTAGTTCAAAAACAAATGACTTATGGATGCTCCATACCCGGTCTTGGGGTATTTATAGGGCTGTTGGGCGCGCGACTACGGTCAAACCGTGCCGGGATGCGATGCCCGCGGTCTTACCGCGGTTTGCCGCGCTCAAAGGCAAAAACGCCCGCGGTCGCGCCGCGGACGCGCATCTGACACAGGTCCGGTAAAATGGTCATAACTTTTGTATACACCTCCAAATGACGAACGGTTTGAAGCGTTGGAAACTAGACTCAAAGAGCTGTAATATGATAGGTGTTTAATCACACAAAACATTATATAACTGGAGATATGCTTGTCCAAAGTGAGGTCTTGTGCGCATTCACTTACAACTTTAGCCTATTATGAAATTTTTCCAGCTTGGCTTAGACTTTGGCCTCTCCTTAGACCCCAAACCACTTATAATATGACTTATATGCTTATTAACTTATCCAATTGATATCCATTATATCATGAACCCTCACTTGCACACAATATAAAATAATTAGTCCATCTTGGCACCAAGAAATCTTAGATTACTTAGCAAATTTTCTGGGGCTTTACATTCTCCGTCACTTAGGATCATTCATCCTCGAATCAGGATCAAGGTTCATTCACTAGACATCCTTATGTAACTTCAGCTTGTTAACATCATGAATTATATCAACAACCCCGAATTTGGCTAACTTCGTAAATTTCTGAAAATTTCGTTAGAGTTTCCTTTGTAACTAGACCTATCCACCTGTCATAGGGATCTAGCTACATATCCTAACATCATATACATGTTTCATAGACATAACATAACTTGTACAACACCAACCATGGCCGCATAGGCAACACATATAATCAAAATGGAATAGTTTAACAAGGATCAAATCAAAAGATAAGAGCTCATAGGAACCAAATGTATAAAAGCTATTACATGACTATTCAAACAAATGTGGGTACTTCTTTCTCATTTCTTCCTCGGCTTCCCAAGTGGCTTCCTCAACCTGCTGGTTTCGCCATAACACTTTTATGGAGGCAATTTCCTTATTTCTCAATTTTCGGACTTGCCTATCAAGTAATGGCAACTGGAACTTCTTCATAAGATAGTCCTTCACTAACCTCAATAGTTCCAATTGGCACAATAGCAGACGGATCTCCCACTACCTTCTTCAATATAGACATATGGAAGACCGGATGTACCAATGACATCTCGGGCGGCAACTCGAGCTTGTATGCCACCTGACCAATCCTCTGAATGATTATGTACGGTCCGACATACCTCGGACTTAATTTCCCTTTCTTCCCAAAACGCAGATGCCCTTCATAGGGGGAACCTTCAAAAATACCCAATCATCTTCTTTGAACTCCAAATCTCTGCGACGAATGTCCGAATAAGACTTTTGGTGACTCTGAGCAGTTTTCAATCTCTCCTTAATAATCTTGACTTTCTCCATGGCCTGATGCACGAGGTCTGGCCCTATCAATTCTGCTTCTCCAACCTCGAACCACCCAATGGGAGACCTACATGTCTTACCATATAGTGCCTCGAATGGTGCCATCTGGATACTAGCATGGAAGCTATTGTTGTAAGCAAATTCTATGAGTGGAAAATGGTCATCCCAACTACCTTTGAAATAAAGAGTACAAGCACGAAACATGTCCTCAAGCGTCTGAATAGTCCGCTCTGCTTGCCCGTCGGTTTGAGTATGGAAAGCTGTGCTAAGATTTACCTGCGTACCCAAACCTTGCTGAAATTTTTCCAAAAGTTGGCAGTGAACTGAGCCCCTCGATCTGAAATGATTGAGACTGGAGTGCCATGCAACATTACTATTTCTTTGATATACAACTGAGCATATTCTTCCGCTGTGTTCGTAGATTTGACTGGCAAGAAGTATGCAGATTTCGTGAGTCAATCCACGATAACCCAAATTGAGTCGAACTTGCGCAGAGTGCGTGGAAACCCTACCACAAAATCCATGTTGATCATCTCCCATTTCCACATTGGAATTTCTATGCTTTGAGCCAATCCACCAGGTCTTTGATGTTCGGCCTTCACTTGCTGACAATTCAGACATTTAGCCACAAAGTCCGCCACATCCCTTTTCATATCATTCCACCAATAAACTTCCATGAGATCATGATACATCTTTGTAGAACCTGGGTGCACGGAATACTTGGAAGTGTGAGCTTCCGCCATGATCCATTCCCGAAGACTGTCAACATCCGGAACACATAGGCAGCCTTGGTACCGTTGGGTACCATCATCCATGTCAAGGGAAAAAGCTGTGGTCTTGTGTTTATGAATCCCCTCCTTTAGATATGCCAGCAACAGATCGTTGAATTGCTTCTTTTTCACTTCCGTCACAAGCGATGAATCAGCCCTATTCTGCACAATCACTCCTCCTTCATTAGAGTCCGCCAGGCGAACTCCCAAACTAGCCAACTGGTGAACCTCCCTGGCCAAAGGCCTCTGATATGCCTCCAAATGAGCCAAGCTCCTCATAGATTTTCGACTAAGAGCATCCACTACAACATTAGCCTTTCCTGGGTGATAGATAATATCAATGTCATAGTCCTTGAGTAACTCTAGCCATCTTCTTTGTCTCATATTCAACTCCTTCTTCTTGAAAATATATTGAAGGCTCTTGTGGTCCGTAAATAAATCCACATGCACCCCATGCAAATAATGTCGCCAAATGATTAGTGCAAACACCATTGACGCAAGCTCAATGTCATTGCTTGGATAGTTCTTTTCATGGTTCTTGAGTTGTTTAGAAGCGTAAACTATAACCTTGTCGCGTTTCATTAACACACACCCAAGCCCGATCCTTGAAGCATCGCAATACACCACAAATCCCTCTGTACCCTATGGCAGGGTTAATACTGGTATTGTAGTTAGTCTTGATTTCAATTCTTGGAAACTCCTTTCACGAGCATCGGGCCATTGGAATTTAACTGCTTTATGCGTCAATTTAGACAATGGAGAGGCAAGAGTAGAAAACCCCTCAACGAACCTCCTGTAGTACCCAGCCAAACCTAAGAAACTACGAATCTCAGTTGGGGTGGTAGGACTAGGCCAATTCTTCACTGTTGCAATATTTTGAGGATCAATCATAATTCCTTCCCCGGAGACGACATGACCCAAGAAAGAGAAAGATTCAAGCCAAAATTTAGATTTTGAAAATTTTGCATACAATTGACGTCGCTGAAGAGTCTGCAGAACCGCCCTGAGATGGTCAGCATGATCCTTCCGACTTCGAGAATACATAATAATATCGTTTATAAACACTATCACAAAGGAGACTAGGAAAGGCTTGAAGACTCGATTCATAAGATCTATGAAAGCTGCCAGGGCATTTGTTAACCCAAAGGACATCACCATAAATTCAAAGTGCCCATACCGAGTCCTTAAAGTTGTTTTTGGAATATCCTGCTCCCTTATCTTCAATTGATGATACCCAAACCGTAAGTCAATTTTTTTAGAAACATGTAGCACCTTGAAATTGATCAAACAAGTCATCTATCCTTGGTAGAGGATATTTATTTTTGATTGTGACCTTGTTGAGTTTCCGGTAGTCAATACAAATCCATAGCGACCCATCTTTCTTCCTCACAAACAAGATCGGTGTGCCCCATAGTGACACACAGCCAGATGAAACCCTTTTTTAGCAAATACTTCAATTGTTCCTTTAGCTCTTTCAATTCTATTGGTGCCATTATGTAAGGTGGAATTGATATAGGCTCTGTGCATGGCATCACATCGATCCCAAAATCAATCTCCCTATTTGGAGGAATTCCAGGGAGTTCATCTGGAAAGACATCCGAAAACTCATTCACAACTGGCACGGACTCAAGGCTAGACGCCTCGGCATTGGTGTCCGTAATCCAAACTAAATGATAGATACACCCCTTCTTGATCATCTTCGCAACCTTAAGGTAAGAAATAAACTGACCTTTAGGCAGTACATTATCTCCCTTCCATTCAACAATGGGCTCATTAGGAAACTCAAGCCTCATGGTTCTAGTCTGACAATCTAGTTTGGAAAAACATGAATAAAGCCAATCCATTCCCATTATTACATCAAAATCGTCCATCCCTAATTCAATAAGATCGGCCGTGATATCTCTACCCCCTACCGTAACAACTTAACCTCTATAAACTCGAGAATTCGTAATAGACTCACCTACCGGGGTAGACACCGAAAATGGCTCATGAAGCTTATCCGGTTCTATCCCAAATTCCAGAGCAACAAAAGGGGTAACATAGGACAAGGTGGAACCGGGGTCAATAAGTGCATACACATCGTGAGATTGGACAGTCAGAATACCTGTAACAATATCTGGAGAAGCCTCTGCAGTGTGGCAACCACTCATAGCATTGAACCGGCTGGGACCTCCTGAACTCTGTGCACCACCCCTAGCTGCACCACGCCCTGTGGTGCTGGGGTACCTCAAGCTGGAGAGGGGGATGAAGATGTAAAAGCTACTGAACTGGATGACTGTGTTGTAGCCCTCTTCGCCCGTTGGCGGGATGTACGACAATGCCTCTGAATGTGGCCCATCATCTCGCATCCATAACATATGGGTAACTCCAAGTAGCAAACACCTGAATGTATCTTCCCGCGCTTGGGGCACGGAGACCTCTGCTGCTGCTGGGATCTCTCTCCTGACCGACCCTGCTGACAGGATCCTCTGTTGCCCTGATTGGGCCTGAAACGACTCCACTATTACTGCTGGCTGGGCCCTGATGGTAGTGCACTAGCTGAAGACTGTGCAACAGGCTGGGACGGCCCTGATGATCCTCCCCTAAAATCTGTTCTTCCCCCACCGAGTGACTTACCCATATTGCCCGTAGATCGGGTCTTTCTGTTACCCTCTCTCTCCATTATGTTCTTCAATTTACGATCCTCTGTGGCCTTAGCAAATGCCACCGTCTTCCCATAATTCATGTCAGAATTTAATACAGCTGTAGAAGCCTCATTAATAGTTAAATGATTGAGACCCTGAACAAACCGACGCACCCTAGCCCCCATTGTAAGCAACATATGAATAGCATATTTAGACAGGTGAGCAAACTCCATATGGTACTCCCACACACTCCTACTACCTTGCTTTAGATTTTCAAACTCTGCTGCACGAGCTGCCCTTGTCTCAGCAGGCAGGAAATGATCTATAAAGGCATCGACAAACTCGCTCCACCTCACCGGAGGGCTCCCCTCCTCACAGAAATCTTCCCATAAATCAAACCATGCATAGGCCACCCGTTTCAGACAGTAGGTAGCCAACTCTACTCCATCTGTCTCAGTTGCACGCATAACTCTGAGGGTCTTGTGCATCTCATCAATAAAATCCCAAGGGTCTTCTTCTGGATTGGCACTCGTAAATACTCGAGGGTCTAACTGAATAAATCTATTTACCCTAGAATTGGTGGAATCCCCTTGCTGGCAGGATGAACTCGGCGCAACATTTGACCTATGGGCCTGAGAGGCTACTAGCTGGGTCAACATCTGAATAGCTCCCATAAGATCCCCATCAGAAATACCAGAATCGGAAGCTAGGGCTAGAGGTGGAACAGGAGTATCAATGGGCGGGACAGTAGTACCCTCCGTAGGTGTAGGAACTGGGGTAGTCTGCTCTGGAATAGAAGAACCAAGCAGGGTGATAGCAGGCGACTACCCTCACCCGCAGTGTCAAGCAATGAATCATTAGCCACTCCAGAGGTGGTATTGGCTTCTTGGACAGTTCTCGCTTTCTTCATAGGTGCCATTTACTGAAATATAGAACAATGCACTAATTAGAGAAGAAATAGTTTCATAACAAGTTGTACCGCACGATCCGGAATATCAAAGAAGGGTGTTATTCCTAAATGCAAAGTAGCCTCCAACTTATATATGTGGTCGACAACACACAGATAAGAAGGACTCTACTAGACATGGCTCCGACAAATTTGTCACGCCCCAACCTTAGGAGGTGCGAACGGCGCTCAATCGAGTGAACCTAACAGAGCAAGCCTTATCAAACACTTTCTACCCAACTCAATATGAATAAGGAAGCCATAATTTCATTTATTTAGACAATAGGGAAGGTGTTACCTTCACCAAGGATATTTCATTTTATATCACAGCCTTAAACCGTAGTTAAGTTTCCAAGATCCCATACAATTACACTTTAAAGAAGCGAGAGCTAGAATTACAACATGTTTCGTAGACCCATCCGACATCCGTACATAACCCACACATATGTCTACGGAGCCTCTATGGATACAAAAGACAAGTACGGCAATGCCGGCAACAAGGCTCCGGCAATACCTAAAAAGTGGATATCTATAGAAAAAGATGTACAACAAAACCCCTTTGAAGGAGAAAGGGGCTCACCAAGACTTTGAGAGAAGGATGCTCCCTACGCACGATTGGCACTACCCGCTATGGAGTCACCTACATTCATTAAAAAAATGTAATGCCCCCGGCAAAAGGGGCGTTAGTACCATGGAATAGTACTAGTATGTATAATTAAACACCATCCAGTTAGAAAGAACAACCATACAAGAGTAATAGACATCATAAGGACAACAATGCTTCAAATAAGCATCACATCAATAATATAGGAGGTTCACATAGTTTCCACATATTTTCTGAGATTTTTGATTGGGGCATTCCTTATCGTTCCATCATTATCCACATTACCCCCGCTCCCTTGAGCGGAGTCCGATCATGGCCCGATCGGCTAAGCCGTCTTACCAAGATGTTACTCTTATTTCATTCTCACTTTTCAATTTCAATAATCAATACATTACCATCATGTGTGTATAACATGCCGTCCGATCACGGCCCGATCAGCTAAGACGTCTTACCAAGATGTTACCCTTTTTCTGTTAATCATCTCACTTCAATCTTTTGATTCACATGAATTAGTTTCTCGGCACTTGGGGCCACTATTACCACATTCCATAACTCACATTTCGCATTATTCCCACTTTCAACATTTATCTTGCCATTTAGGACCATAGGCTTATACAAAAGCAATTTAAGTTATAAACATAGAGAGGAATTCATCTAGTTCGGCATATTAATCACAATGTAACCTTGACTTGACATATAGGCATATAGAACATAGCTCATGTTTTTTTTTCACACGTCCTCAATTTACAAAGAATGACACACTAAACACATGGAGAAGCACCTTCCACATAAATTTTCACATCATCAATTTGTTTGACATAACAAGTACCAAATCAATTGAATTTCGGGCTTACAAAATTTGCACGGGCACCATGGAGGCTCAATTTCTAAAAGGAGGGCGGTTTTAGCCATACATACCTCGTTTAAGCTTTCCTTAAATTACTACGATGTTCCAGAAATTCTAGCAATCCCAATCTATTTGAGACATAACAAAATTGAGCACAAATTAGGAAGGTATACATGGTTTCAGCTCATTTGAGCATTTTATCAAATACTAATTGATCATCTTGATTTCAAATCTCATTTACAGGGTTTCCTTCATTCCCTTACCCAATCCTTACTTATTTATGTTCAATAATCTTTCCACAACCCTATTTTGTACATGCATGTATACGTAATACTATTACACCCAAGAATCATACCCCAATAACCCATCTCACAATCTCTACAACACCAACACAACCTAGGTTAGGCACCTATGGCTTACAATCACCATCCTATGAGTTCTAATGTGTATATCATACATAAATAATCACCATAAAGTAGTTATAGATGATAGACATACCTCTTGTAGTAAGAATTTTGAGAATCCCCACTTGTAGAGTTCTTGATCAATTTAGGGATCTGAATGGGAATCTATGGATTTTCATGATTAATCCTTGTTAATATAAGTGTTTAGGAGTAGTAATCAACTCAAAATACTCCAAAAACATTACCTTGGATCATAGGAGGGAAGTATGGGTCGGATTCCCCTTGATAAAACAAGTCCTAGTTAAAAAAAAATTACTTAGGGACGCTCCATACCCAGTCTTGGGGTATTTATAGGGCTGTTGGGCGCACGGCCGCAGTCTTACCGCGGTTTGCCGTGCTCGGAGGCAGAAACACCCGTGATCGCGGCGCGGACGCGCGTCTGACACAGGTCCGGTAAAATGGTCATAACTTTTTGTATACATCTCCAAATGACGAACGGTTTGATGCGTTGAAAACTAGACTCAAAGAGATATAATATGATAGGTTTTGCATCACACAAAAATTTATATAACTGGAGATATGATTATCCAAAGTGAGGTCTTGTGATCATTCACTTACAACTTTAGCCTATTATGAAATATTTCCAACTTGGCTTAGACTTTTGTCTCTCCTTAGACCCCAAACCACTTATAATATGACTTATATGCTTATTAACTTATCCAATTGATATCCATTATATCATGAACCCTCACTTGCACACAAGATAATATAATTAGTCCATCTTGGCACCACGAAATCTTAGATTACTTAGCAAAATTTTCTGGGGCTTTACAATAACTGCATGAGGCTAATCTCTGCCTCCCTAACTGCATGAGGGTAATCCTTGCCTCCATACCTGCATGAGGCTAATCCTTGCCTCCCTATTTGTATGATTCTAATCCTTGACTCCATGAGGCTAATCCCTACCTCCATACTTGCATGAGGCTAATCCTTGCCTCCCCGTCTGCATGAGACCAAACATTGTCCCTCCTTGCACAAATATTGCTCTATTTTTTAGTACTATTTATTTTCTTTTCGATCGGCCTAGGCTCTGCCCTCCATTTCAAAAGACTAAGCCTCATCTTGTTAACATCATACTATTGCATATCATGGGTTGAAATATCGCCAATCTATCCAAAGGCGTCATAGTCTAAAGGCATCATCATCATAGCCGGAAGACGCCATGCCATGGCCTGAGGATCCCTCAAACTCGCATATCATTATTCAAATGCGTCATGGTTCGGAGGCACTATCTTAATAGCTAGAGAACATAATTTCATGGCCTGCGAATCCCTCACTAAATAATTCATGGCCCAGGACGTCATGGTTTGAGAACGTCATCTTTAAACTGTCCGAAGACAACCTTTATGGTCCAAAGAGAATTTGTATCATGTTTAAATATTTTGCAAATGCATATTTGTAGCATCTTTTATCTGCAGGTAACCAGTAAGCAACCGTTATCCTAGTAGGAGAAATATCGTTCCAGTTCCCTCCAGCCGACCCGAGCTTTAGCCACTCACCATAGCCGCTTCGGCATCGCGTGTCCGTTCTTGCAATAATTTCATCGGCATATTCCGCAGATGAACCCAAAACTACACATGACCTGATTCCATAAAACTAGGGATGTGTAGGTAGCTTGAAGACCGTAGTTCGGCCCCTGTCTTTCAAAGCATCCCATCCGGTCAAAATTAGCCATTATTTCTTTACCCGAAAACTCTTTCTTCCTTCCCGGGTAAAGAGGGCAGTTTTTGATACCATTTTTTCCAATATATTTTAATATGCATGAATAATTTCAAAATATCATATATATGCATATATAAGCATGCACAAGATTTTTAAAAAAATTTCTATAATTCCCTCCCCTTTTTACTCATAAAATCCTCAATAATTTAGTAATCTAAATCCTATATTTTTGCCAAAATATTGTTAAAATATTTTTTGTGCATTTTATAATTGTATTTTGCATTTTTAAAGCTAATTTGCATATAATTGCAACATTAGCCTTATTAATGTACAATTCAATACCAGCCCAATTTCAGATTAAATAACCCAACCTAGGCTCTAAATGCACATACCCGACCCGAGGCCTCATCAGATCCTGGTTGTTGATCTAAAAGATCAACAATCCTCGTGTGTTCTTTCCTTTTTAATTCTAAACGACCCCTAACCCTAATCACTTTCTACACACCGTCGCCCTAAAATCCTCCTTACTATCAAAACACTCTCAACCAAACCCTAACCCTTCAACCGCTAACCTCTCTTCTCCGGTCATCTCCGGTGACTTCTCATCGACTCCTAAGCCTCGAATGGCTTCTCTCATGCCATGCTTGCCTTCTCTAAGGTCTTTAAGGGCCCAGGGTCATGCTGACTGGCATCTAGGGTTCGTCACTTATCTGTTCTTGGATGCTCCATTGTGATTTCGAGCAAAGTCATGTTGTATTTGTTACGATATTTGGGATCCTAGATAGGTTCTTTCATCTCTATATGGGTTTCCTTTAAAACCCCAATTTCTACCTATATCTCCTAGATTTTTAAAGATCTAAAATGATTTGAGTTTATTTCTTTAATGTTTTACATTGTTCTTGGAACTCTTTTACAAGAATCGTTGATTTCAAGTGTTTTTACCTTTTTCAAAATTAGGGTTTCGGAACTTCTTTTAAAATTTTGTTTAACTAATTCTTTGTGTCTTAACTTCTATTTCTTGCATATTTTCGATTGATTCCATGATTTTACTACCTGTTCCACTCGTCTATTTTGAAAGCCCTAATTTTCTAGGTCTCTTCGTTTGGTTCAGTATATCAGCATGACTGATCGTTTCTTGTTTGAGTTTTTGTGACTGTCTTGCCTCGAGTATGTTCCTACTGAGTTTTTAGCCTAACTTATATCACATCTATGTGCTTGTGCTCATCTTGGCTATTCAAGACTTGCCTCTTTCTATCAGTGTTGTTTAATCTTCGTATGTTTGGTTATTCATATCTTACTCTATTTATATGCTGAACACTAAATCATGACATTCTCTTTGATTGATTTTGGATTCCCATTTCATGGTTTGATTGGAATACCTTCCTTTAAACTTTCGATTCCTGCCATTACTATTCAAATAGATTGATTCACCTACCTTGTTTGCATTGGTATTTTATTCCTACAAACTATCTTCTTAATTAGAGTTTTTTTAACTTAGCCCTAATTGTTTATCCTATACTTACTGAATGTGAAATCTTTCCTTATTAGTCATACATTGATTTCTTTCCTTATTTGTTACTCGTTCCTACCGTTTGAACTAATTCCCTTAACTTATGGGAGTGCTTGTACTGAGTTTGCTCTAATTGATTCTAAGCTCCATAATTACTATACTATTATGATTCTTGCCTTATTTTACCTAGATTTGAAACTACTATATATACATACATACTCTCCCACAAACACAAACACACGAACACATTGGTTCAAAAACTCTCTCTTTCACACTAAAAGCTTTTTTCTCTCTTTGTGTTACTTATTACTGTCTAAATTCAGCCAGCTACAAGCCAAGGCTAACTACTGGGTTCTCTTTCACTTGTGTTTAAAATCACCTTACTTGTATGTTCTGATTTTAATTCAAGTCTCAAAACAATATGCTTCTCATATTACTTCAATTTGTCATGTTTCTAATATGTTTCTATCTATGATTCTATTGTTGAACATACAATTGACATATTTACACAATTGCCTCATCTAGCATGCTAGTCCAACCCTCTTAGGGCTTTTCAGAACATGTTCTACCCCCTCCCTTAGTAGTCTGCCTCAACATGACTCTACTTTACTTTGAATGTTTGTCTACTTGTTATCCAGTTTGATATGCATGTTGATATGTCACTTTAACTGGCTGATTCTCTAATTATTTCTGAAACTCTTACTGTATTGGTACCAATAACTATCCCCTAATCCCTTAAACCCCACAAGAACTGCTATGTTCATGATACTATGTGCTATATATGTCCCCAGTTCCCATTCCCCTGTATGAAGGATTGTTATTTGGCATTGCTGAACTTATTTGTCTAATTACTCCACTGTTTTTCAAAAGCTATTTTCCCAACAACCTCTTTGCTTACAAAGTTATTTCAACTAAGTCTTTTACACTATTTTCCTACTGAAACCTTTTCAAACTATGTCAAGCACTCTCACTATATTTCTAAGTCCTTAGGTTCTGCCCCCTCCAGTATATGTACTGCTTTGGGATCCTTTTGAGAACTCTCTGAACTCTGGCACACTGAGGCTGGACCTTCCACACTACTCTTACTCAATTTGGTTACCAAGTCTAGGTGTGAGTACTGCCCGGGATCCTTGAGATCCGTAGGGAACTCTGACGCACTTAGACAATAATGTTGTCTTTGAAATTAACATTTGATGCTATTAGAGGTTTGGGGAAATCACTTGGGCCTGCTTCAGACTCCCTATAGTGTAACTTCTTCTTTTTCTTATCTACTTATGTAATTTGTCCATCTAGTTTGTAATAATTATTTGTAAACAAATATTAGGGTGACTAGTGAAAAGAGTGAGAAGTTACATATTTGTGGGATAAATGGGTAGAAACCATGCCTATATGATCTTATATTTGGTATGTTTGCCTTACCATGTTAGAAATTATGCCTATAGGTCTTAAGTGGTTTCCAATAATAGAACTCATGTTTATAGGTCTTAAAATCAGCTTCACAAATATATACCATGCCTATAGGATATGATCCAGTTTAACTTCTATTATAACGAGTATTTACATGTGTTTTTTCATTTGTTATCCTGCCTACAAGTTTATAACATCAACTTCATAATTAGATACCATGCCTATAGGGAACAACGTCAGAAATTCTACCTATAGATCTAAAATCAGTTTAGTTTAAATAAGTTAATCCGGTTCATGATTAGTTTAATTCGAAACTGGTCTAATTAGTGATTTATTTTCCCTTGAAATGGATTCTTTCGAGTACTGCCTAATCTATCACTAGAAAGCATGTCTAGAGGGACTTAAGAGTCACTTTTGAAATTTTCCCATGTTTTACTATATCCAAACGTATTTATCGTGCTCCTAGGATTCCGTTATTCAGTGCGTAGGCGAGCCTAAAGGGCGTTTTCAAATTCTGTAACTCTGAAATTGTTTCTGCTACTTAATGTCGTTCTGATTTTTAATAGGCTTAAAAACCAGTAGGCAAGCTGATAGAGCCCCTACTTCTGTGTTTATAAACTGCATATCTCATGTGTTCTAATATTCGCCTAGTTATCATGTCTTAGGATATTGATTAACAATATTGCCCTTATTTGTGTTTGAGTCGTGTTGTTTTACATACATTATCTGTGGAGGTGAACCTGAGCCCCTTATACTATTTCATGCTTTTTATTTTCTAAAATCCTATGTGTTCTTGCTTGTCGCCTTAGTATTTTCTCCTTTTAAACCTTAGGGGTCTGTCTAGAACTACCTATAGGTAGAGGTCCTAAAATTTCTCCAAGGTCATTAAGAAGGGATGGGTAATAGCGTGCAATAGATATCGCTACCCAACACTCGTATTAATAACCACTAAGGGGGTGAGAATGGTAGATATGGATATGATGACCGGTGCGCTAATGCCACGTGTAGCTCCTTGCTAAGGAGTGATTACTGGGCATTGTACTGATGTGATCCTATAGGCTAACCAACCTAGGACTCCTCTCTCCCAAATCCCCTTTGCTTGAAAACTTTACTTTCCTCCTTATGCGCATAACTAGTTTAAATTCTATTTCTTATTTGAGTCCTACAAAGTCCAACATGATTTACTTGTAATTATTTGTTTCAACTACTTATTTGCTAACAGACTAATTCGTGAGTATAAGTTCGGCCGAGACCCACAGTTGTGGACCGAGAGGGGTTCCTAATACCTTCCCTCAAGGTTATTTCGAGCTCTTACCCTAATCTCTGGTAATGCAAACTAGTCTAGGAGTTAATCGTTCTAGGTGCCCTAATGCACCATAAGCCGTTAGGTGGCGACTCTTCAAATACTCAATTCCCAAATGAAAATGAGTTTACCCCACAAACGTTGAAACCCGGACTCCGTCAAAAAAGGAAAAAGGGGCGCGACAATCATTGCCCCACATCATCACATCATCAACATCCATTAGTATGAATGACCGCACACTAATTCTTGCAAAGTCCATGACTTTTGAGTACTTCCAACAAGCTTAATTTATTTATGATTATTAAATGTTGTCTTTTGATCTCTTGTGTGTGAGTTTCTTAACAAACAAAAAGAGGATCATCTTATCAAATTTGATTTCAGCACTCATGACGGCCCCGACAATTTAAAGAAATGTCCTTTGCTACTTCTTTTCCAGGATAATGTATTTTAATATGACTAGTTTTGAACATAATAATACATTATTGACAAAGACTAATTAAACGAATTTAGTAAATTGATAACGATTTTTATCCTCAACAAAAGCCTCACAAAGCTGAAAATAAAAAAAAAGAATAACAAGAAAATACATGTGACATCACACAATAACAAAAAATGGCTCATGTTTTTAAACTTTACCCGACCTAGCCCATATTGTACATATTTTGAAAGCACTAGCAAATTCAAAATCTATAGAGTTAAATTTGTGTTCTCACAACCATTGTTTTCACTCTCTTTTCTTCTCACATCTTCTACATATGCTTCAAGGGGCCGTCCGCCATTACTGCACTTGGTTGCAATGTAAGAAACTGAAGAGTAGAAGTCCACCATTGAAGACTATTTAAAGTTTTGCCTTCAAAAATAGGATTTATTTGAGTTGGTTAGTTGTTTAGATTGGGTGTTATTCCAATTGATTGAAAATATCAAAAGGGGTTCAAAATTTCAATTTGAAGTGATTTTGAGTAGATTTGAGCTAGATTTGAGTTAAATTTCGGAAAAGACGCAAGGAAGAAGACGAAGTCAGTTTTTTATACAATTATGTATAATCTTGTATAATAGTGTATATGGGTGTATGAACATATCTTATACACTTTTATACACCTTTATACAAGCATCTGTAGACGAACTTCTTCCACGATTTTCAGTTGCAATTCTTGTTCAAAACCAGTCCAAATCTCAATTAAATGACTTCAAATTTTATATACAACCTCCTTATACTATTTCTAACAATTCTAAATAACACCCACTCCAAATTTCTCACAAAATTAAATTCGGAATCTAAACTCACATATTTAAGCTTGTTAAAAATCTAATTTTCACCATTCAAATAGATTTGGTTTGTTGAACTAATATTTGAGTTATAGTTGCTGATTCAAAAATTAACTTAAAAACTTGAGCAATCTTTTTTAAAAATTAAATAGTAATTTCGAGAATTTATTGGAATTGGGTGTTGAGTCTTAGTCTATTATTTTTAGACTACTTGGTTCTAAATTGAAATATGAGCTATAAAATTGAAAAGCAGGGATCCCAATTGTTCTTATATCAAATTTTCCTAAAATAAAATGTTATCTAGTGTAAAATCACATATTTTTATGTTATACCTTATATATCTTTCTACTTTTTATCCAATGAACTAAACATCTACAATTTCACAAAATAATTTTTTTCAATCGTCGTATTATAACTCAGTAATAATAATCTCAATATAACTTGTACACCAACCAATCAACCCTTGGCTATGACTTCTAAAAATAGCAAAATGTATAATGTTTCTACTGGAAAAAAATAACACGATTTTTCCCTCACTCCCTCCCGTTTTCTTAGAGTTCCCCTCCCATTTAATCATTTGATAATATAAGTAGAGGAAATGGTTAAATTTACTTCTCTACTTTTGAATGTTATTTATATTTATCCTTTGGTATATTATTCGACAAAATTTTTGCCTACTGTAATATCATTTAGTTAAATTTATCCATGCCTCAAGCAAACCTTTAAAATTTACCCCAAAGCTAACATTATTTTTGAAAGGATATTGAAATAATCAATTCTTATTCCTTCTCTTACATTATTTTCTTTACTAGTTTCTGTATACGTGTGTTGCACGTGTATCCCATGTATATTTAAAAAATAATTAAAATATATCTTTAAAATATGTGATTGAACTATAACTAACTATATATATATATATATATATTTTTTTTTTTTTTTTTTTTTTTTTTTTTTTGGGTACAAGATTAATTATTTATCATGCCCTCAAGATCCCATAAAAATATGTACAGACAAACACAATAAAAAATAAAGGGAGAACACTTTTTTATCAGCAAAACCATAGGATTAGGATATTTAACTTGGGAAACTTACGGCTTTCAACAATGATGGATAATGCTCCACATTCAGTTGATTAAAAGTAATAAAAAGGAATCATTTACGGGAAGATCCCTTTCTCTTGCTTAATGGGAGGATATTTTAGAGATTAAATTTAGAGAGTAATTTGATCATTTAATTTCTAAAAAATATTGCAAAATAACTTTAACTAAAAAAACCTTTACACTTATAATAAATAATAAATATAAATATAAATATAAATATAAATATAAATATAAATATATGATTAATGTTGTGCATTTTTTAAAAGGGAATTAAATAAAAAATATCATTTAATAGGAGGTATTTTTAATTTTAGGCAGAGGATAATTTGGTCATTTAGTTTTTGAAGGTTATTATGGTAAATTAGCTTTACCTAGAAGTCTTCATGCTTATAATATAGTACTAGTCTCTCTGCACGTGCGTTGCACGTGTATTTTATATTCTTTTTTATGGAATATATAGTTACAAAATTAGTTAATGCACACATTCCAAAATTATTTTGTTTAATTATAATTACAAATTTAATACACCAAAAGATAGCATACTCTCTAACCAACTCTATATTTGTTCTTCTAGACATCACACTATCAATTAAATTTTAGTATATCTCCCTTTTGACATTTGATTGCTCCAATAGACAATATCAGAAGCATCATTCGTTTGATCAATTTTATTTTCTCAATATATATTAATCATTACAAATGCGTCTTGGCATAGTTGTCTTCTCAGGTTGATTGCTATTTTTTAGAATATTCAACCCACACTTTTAAATGTCAATATTTAAAATAAATAAAAAAAAAAAGATAGGGAATGATAGTTAAACTTCCTAGTAAACTTAAGAACACCTGCAGTATTTTGCTTTTATAAGGAGTTTTTCGCACTTGAACTTTTCTACTTTGATCAAATCATGTTTCATATAAATTTTTTGAGCAAATGGCATTTATAAGATACACTCGTACTGCATGTCTAAATATTGTTAACCTCACCATGATATAGCTTTGAAATACCATGTTTTATATACATAATTTTGCATTGAATATAAATATTATTTTGTATTTGAAATACCATGTTTTATTTCCTTTGTTTTATTTTGGAAAACCCAAGACTCATTCATTACCAGGCATCTTAAGGTACCTTTTCGAATGAAAATTTTTGACCAGGCATAATAAGACACCTTTTCCAATGAGAAGTGTTGTTTTAATTTAAAAGTAGGTAATTAGATTTTTAAAAGGACATTTTAGTAATTTAACTTTTTAGTTAAAGGCTTCCCACTTTTATAGTAGTATAGATAGATATAGACGATGATTAGTTGATAGCAATACTTACCATTATTATCATATTATCATTTTAAAGATTTACATGTAATTAATTAATTAATTGCTAATTGACGTGATTGTGTAACTCTAATACTTTGCGTTGTTATTATATGGCCACAGCACAAATGAAAGTTGAGTTATGACCAAAATACCATTTGGTAAAACTGTTATATTCATTTGAGCCACCAAATGATAGAGGTTCCTGCACATAAACAAAAAATTACCAGTTTTCTTCCGAGCAATTCTTGTTGCGTTTTTTTTAAAGGGCGTAAATGGGAAATGCAAAAGTCACCTTTGGATTGCACTTCTCCATCTCATTCTTTCTTTGTCTATAAATTTAGAGGTTTGGCCTCATTTTTGAAACATGAAAAATCTGAAATCTTCTCCCCTATTTTCTACATTGTTGCGTTATTCTATAAATAAATATAAGTGTCAAGTGTAATTTGTTCTGTTTGTTGAGTTCACTGAATTTCTGTGATTTGAAGTGCCGCTATCACAGAATATTTATTCTGTTCTATTCTGAGAGGAATTAATCAGTATACCTTGGACAACAGTGAAGGGATTAAATTCCTTAAAGGATACATTGTGCATTCATTGGGCTCGAAATTATTACGTATTTTCTGATTTTGAACACACTATTCTTAAGGAATTTAATGAGAAAAAATTAAACAGAAATGGTGGCCATGCCAGAACTTTTTATGAGCGACTTGATTTCAAAATGGCCTCGTTTTGCCTAAAGTATAGGCGTGTTGGCTCGGGGCCATGCCAGAACTTCAGAGAATTGTCATTATTGTCACATCAGAGAAAGGGAAGGAAATAAAAATTAAAAGAGGAATTGCAAGCCTTGTGCCAAAAGGTGCAAAAGAAGGGATTTGCTTCTTCAGAAGATCAAAAGATCTTTCATATGAAAAATGACTTTGACTACGGAGATGGTCATAGCGTCAAAGTCATGGATCTAAAATGGCACAATTGGGTTCTATTTTTTAACCCTGTTTTTTATTATTTCAAGAAGTTCTACCCTTTGTGTTTATGATGAAATGCAATTGATATAAATGTTAGGGTAGATATTTATTACATGATGATCTCATAAAATATATTTGGAATTATATGTATAAGTAGGAATAATATGTGTTTACGATTAATTTTGTTATTCCTTGACCCAAATGAAAATTGTATAATTTGTTAATATATGCAATTTGGAGATATGCATAAAAATATGTAAAAGATTGTTTTCAAAGTTGTAAGATATGAATGAGGCTTACACTAATACTTAAAAATACTCTTGAGATCACGAATATAATATATGTAAAGATGAACGTATATGTGTTTGATTAGAGAAAGGGATTAAACTATTTAAGTGTTATAATGATTTAGTTAAAAAATCATATGGAAAGGGAATTAAAATTTTCGTGATTTTCTACACCCGCTATGGAGAATAAAATCTTTGTGATTTTCTACTCCTACTTCAAGATCAAAATCCGCGTGATTTTGTACTCGTTGGTTGAGATTAAAGTCTTCGTGGCTTTCTACTCATTTGTCGGAAATTAAAGTCTAAGTGACTTTATACTCGTTTTGGAGATTAAAATCTTAGTGATTTTCTACTCCTACCTCAAGATCAAAATCCGCGTGATTTTGTACTCGTTGGTTGAGATTAAAGTCTTCGTGGCTTTCTACTCATTTGTCGGAAATTAAAGTCTAAGTGACTTTATACTCGTTTTGGAGATTAAAATCTTAGTGATTTTCTACTCCTACCTCAAGATCAAAATCCGCGTGATTTTGTACTCGTTGGTTGAGATTAAAGTCTTCGTGGCTTTCTACTCATTTGTCGGAAATTAAAGTCTAAGTGACTTTATACTCGTTTTGGAGATTAAAATCTTAGTGATTTTCTACTCCTACCTCAAGATCAAAATCCGCGTGATTTTGTACTCGTTGGTTGAGATTAAAGTCTTCGTGGCTTTCTACTCATTTGTCGGAAATTAAAGTCTAAGTGACTTTATACTCGTTTTGGAGATTAAAATCTTAGTGATTTTCTACTCCTACCTCAAGATCAAAATCCGCGTGATTTTGTACTCGTTGGTTGAGATTAAAGTCTTCGTGGCTTTCTACTCATTTGTCGGAAATTAAAGTCTAAGTGACTTTATACTCGTTTTGGAGATTAAAATCTTAGTGATTTTCTACTCCTACCTCAAGATCAAAATCCGCGTGATTTTGTACTCGTTGGTTGAGATTAAAGTCTTCGTGGCTTTCTACTCATTTGTCGGAAATTAAAGTCTAAGTGACTTTATACTCGTTTTGGAGATTAAAATCTTAGTGATTTTCTACTCCTACCTCAAGATCAAAATCCGCGTGATTTTGTACTCGTTGGTTGAGATTAAAGTCTTCGTGGCTTTCTACTCATTTGTCGGAAATTAAAGTCTAAGTGACTTTATACTCGTTTTGGAGATTAAAATCTTAGTGATTTTCTACTCCAATTTATTATTCGGTTTGAAGATTAAAAACTTCACCGTTTATTAAATTTGATTGTGTCACATATTATTCGTTTGAAGATTAAAAACTTCACCGTTTATTAGATCTAATTGTATCAGATGTTACTCGGTTTGAAGATTAAAAACTTCATCGTTTATTAATTCTGAATGTATCAGATTGGTTTGAAGATTTAAAACTCACCATTTATAAATTTTGGCTCTGTCGTGACACAAATAATAATTCTTGTGGTTGGCTCAACAATGTAATAAGGGCGTCGAATATGAATCTCCTTTTGAAGAAATATGTTTAGAATATAAAATTATTCATCAAATAATTGTCCCTTAGTCACCGCAATCTAATGGAATTGCGGAAAGAAAGAATAGAACGTCAAAGAAGATGATGAATGCCTTGTTGATAAGTTCTGATTTACCCAAAACCTGTGGGGGTAAGCTATGCTTACAGCTAACCGAATACTCATTCGCGTTCCCCATAGCAATATACAATTCATTCCATATAAAAAATGGAAAGGAAGAAAACCCAACTTGAAATATTTCTAAATGTGTGGGTATTTGGGTAATGTGCAAGTTCTTAAACCCAAAAAGATAAAAATCGGATCGCAAATCATTGATTCCGTTTTCATTAGATATGCAACAAATAGTAAGGCATATCGTTTTCTTATTCATAAATCAGAAAGTCCTGAATTCATATTAATACGGTAATCGAATCGTAATGCCGAATTCTTTGAGAATATTTATCCATATAAAAAGGAATGTGAGTCGTCTAGTGAAAATCTAAGCGAACTCGGGAAGAAGCAAAGGAAAGTACGTTGAATTAGGAAAATCCAAGACGTAGTAAACGTCAAAGGATAACTACTTCCTTTGGACCTAATTTTCTGACATTCTTGTTGAAAATGAGCCTCAATTGTTTAAAGAAATATTGTCTTCCTCGGAAGTACAATATTGAAAAGAGGTAGTCAATAGTGATATAGAATCCATATTAAGTAATCATACTTGGGAATTGGTTGATCTTCCTCCATGAAATAAACATTTGCGTTCTAAGTGGATTTTCAAAAGGAAAATGAAAGGTGATGGTACTATTGACAAATGTAAGGTAAGATTAGTTGTTAAATGATTTAGACAACGAGAAGGTCTTGATTATTTTGATACATACTCGCCAGTAACGAGGATTACATCTACTCGGGTGTTAAGCGTAAGCCGCCGTGTATGGCCTTGAAATCCATCAGATGGACGTAAAGACAACCTTCTTAAATGGAGATTTGAATGAAAAAATTTATATGGGACAACCTAAAGGGTTCGTGGTTCCTGCTAAGAAAAGAAGGTGTATCGACTTGTTACGTCACTTTATGGACTAAAACAAGCACCCAAACAATAGCATGTGAAATATGAATAGAAAATATTGTCAAATAATTTCAAAGTAGTGTATCTATATTAAGAATACTATAGATTATGTAGTCATTGTTTATTTGTATATGGATTATATGTTGATAGAAAAAGGCACATGAAACATGTGAAATGTGGGGGCATTTAGCTTATGCATAACAAAAGCTAATGTTAGACGTGTTGTATATATTATCTAGAAGACTTATATGATATGATTTTTCGAACTCCACGAATCCTTAGGGATATTGATATGGTAGTCAGTGAATTCATTACTTGTTCAGTCTTAGTGATGACTAGTGATGAAATTACAAATTCGAAAGTTATAACGTGCCTTTCTAAAAATGATTTGTTCTTTCTTGAACATTTATAATGTTTAGCTCTTTTATGAAAGGGTGTCACCTGAAAGGCTGTGAATTTTTGTGAAAAGTGTGTTTGTATGTTTTATATAAACATGGTCATTCATGAACGAATGTATTAAGACGATGGTCTATAATGACGTGAATCAACCGATTGACATGACTAAAAACCGTTGCAGGTTGGATTTGTTTCATGAATGAAGGTGCTATAATTTGCATATCATATAGACGTATAAATTAATAAACAACATACAAATGCTTGAAAATGGCGGAATGATTGCGAAATGTGTTATATATTAAAAGGTTGTTGCCACAACTGATGCCAATCATTCCAGCTGTTGTTATAATATACTATTACTATATTAAGTGTAGTCAATAATTTGATATGCAATCGAAAGTCGAGACGTATTAGTCTACGGTATAAGAAAGTTTGTGTTGAACTTTCATGACAATGAAATGAGTTTTGAAGTATTTGAAATATACTCCAATGATGTTTTGCACTACAATAAGTATCTCGCGATAATATAAGGGTATAGTGATGCAAATTAGACTGGTTCATGGTGCAAATTAGATCACTAATTCTAAACAGTCGGTGGAGGAGCGATGTCTTGGAAATCGTCCAACTAAATTTGCATTGACCGCTCTACAGTAGAGGTTGAGTTTATAGCCTTAGACAAGGCTGGTGTAGAAGCTGAATGACTCCGAAATTTCTTGAAAGATATTCCATTTTGGCCAAAACCTTTGGCACCTATATGTATACATTATGATAGTCAAGCGGCAATAGGCAGGGCAGGGAGCGTTATGTATAACGAAAAATCTGATCACATTCGATGGAGACACAATACTGTTAGAAACTACTCTTTAGTAGTGTTATCACGATTGACTATGTAAAATCAAGAGATAACGTGTCGAATCCACTTACAAAAGTCTTATATAGAGAGGCAGTTGAAATATCATTGAAGGGAATGGGGCTAAGGCCTAGGACAAGTCATCATGGCTGTAACTCTAGCTTGCAGACTGGAGATCTCAAGCGCTAGGTTCAAAGAGATCAAACAAAGTTATAAATGATGGTTTAACATTGTCAAATAACTCAATTCATTCTCGTGATGAAGACAATATTCAGAAATCAAGGTAAAGCATTAAGGCATTTTGATGAGTCAATAAAGCTTAAAGCTTTTTAATGATTTGCTAAGTCTGGCTGCCATGACCCGGATTTCTCACCGTCGGGATCGTGATGGCGCCTAACTCTGATAATGCTAGGCAATCTAACGGATACAGTTCTAACACGTTAATCATTAACCAAATTAGTAATTAACAATAATTAAAAACTAAACAGATATAAAGAGCAGAAATTTTATAACGGTTTAAAACACGAATATAAGACTACCCCTAAAGATCTGGTGTCATAATCCACGAACGTCTAATAATTTCTAAAAATACTAGTTTAAAGGAAATACATCTATTTTTCAGAATGAAAGAAAACATGAACTAAAATATAGGGAAGGGACTCCAGGGTCCGCGAACACCAGCAGATCTACCTTGGGTCTCCTATGGACTGAAGGCAGCAACCCAAACTCTGATCAGTATGGTCTAATACCGGGATCTGCACAGAAAGTGCAAAGTGCAGTATCAGTACAACCGACCCCATACATTGGTAAGTGTCGAGCCTAACCTCGACGAAGTAGTAACGAGTCTAGGACACGACAAATAACATAAACCTGTGCAGTTAAACAATATGCTAACAGAAGTTAAGCAAAAATTAACCGGAAGGGGCACCATGTTATAAGGGTACCAAAATAAAGAATTACAGCAGTAGAGGAATTTAAACAGCTAGTACACTTTGAACCGATAATAACAAGTAAACACAACAAAAAGAAAATGCATGGCATCACTCTTCGTGCTTTTACTCTCATCCTCACCAGGTAATCAATAATAGAAATGTGCACGACATTACCCTTCGTGCTTTACCACTCAACCTCACCATATGAATAATAGAATTGTGCACGGCATCACCCTTCGTGCTTTACCACTCTTCCTCACCACATAAGTAATAAAGACGTGCACGGCATCACCCTTCGTACTTTATCAATCTTCCTCACCACATAATAAAACAATAACAACCCGGCAAGGGAATCATAATTAAACAACTTCGTTTCATCATTCAAATTCACAACATAAATTTCAACTTGAGCCAACACTAAACCAATATCCAAAACCAGAAATACATAAGAAGACTTGTTTAACAAGAGTAATAACTAGTTTAAGAAGGAACAATACGTATAAAGAAACACAACTGAAATAAGTATAAGACTCACTTGCATGCTATGACCCGACAACAATGTATAGATACTCGTCACTTCACCTATACGTCGTACTTAACAACTAAACATGTAGCAAATAAGGCAACAATACCTAATCCCTCAAGCTAAGGTTAGCCACAACACTTACCTCGATTTCACGACCAAACTCAAACATCAAATACCGCTTTTCCCTTAGTTTCCACTTCCAATCCGCTCGTATCTATTCATAATTAACTTATTAACATCAATTAGCGCCAAAGAAATGAATTCTAATGCATAATTATAGATTTTCCAATATTTTTCCCAAAAATTCAAAAATCAACTCCGGGCGCGCTTGGTCAAAACTTAAAGTTCGGACCAAAACCCGATTACCCATTCACCCCCGAGCCCGGATATACAATTGGTTTTGGAATCCGGCCTCAATTTGAGGTCTAAATCCCCAAATTTTGAAATTCCTAAATTCTACCCAAAAATACCCAATTCCACCATGAAAAACCCTGGATTTTGTGATGAAATCTTGTAAAAAGATGGAATGGATTGAAAGAAATAAGTTAGGAATAATTTAACTATAATTTGGGGAAGAAATGATCTTTGAAAAATCATCTCTCGAAGCTTAGGGTTTGAAAATTTGAGAAATGAATCAAAAATCCCGTTCAAAACTCGTTTTGAATAGTTGCGAGTATAACATTCAAAATCACAGGTTCGCAAATGCGAACTCGCTAATACGGACTTTAGTTCACAAATGTGAAGCATGGCCTGGCCTGCTGGCATCGCAAATGCGAGTAAGTGTTCGCAAATGCGGCCTCTATTCCAATCGCAATGGCGACATTGAGCTTCACAAATGTGAAGGTCCCCTTCCAAGCCTTCTGATCGCAAATGTGATGCTCGCATTTGTGAGCCAAACTTCGCAAATGCGAAGTATGCAGACCTTCAACATACCAGAAAATTTTCCTTAAGTCCAAATCACTCCGTAGCCTATTGAAAACTCACCGAGCCCTCGAGGCTCCAAACCAAACATGCACACAAGTCTTAAAACATCATACAAACTTGCTCATGCAATCAAATCGCCAAAATAACACCTAGAACTATGAATTCAACACCATAACACATGAAATTTCCAAGATAGTTTCAAACTTCTTATTTTCTCAATTAAAGGTCCGAATCACGTCAAATCACTTTCGTTTTTCACCAAATTTCACAAATAAGGTTTAAATATTATAACGGGCCTATACCGGGCTACGAAACCAAAATAGGGGCCCGGTACCAACAAGTACAAACTAAAAAACTATTATATTTCCAGTTTAATAATTTTCTTCAAAAATTTATTCCTCGGGCTAGGGATCTCGGAATTCGTTTTGGGCACACGCTCAGGTTCCATATTTTATTACGGACCTTTCGGGACCGTTGGAACACGGTTCGGGTCTATTTACCCAAAATATTGGCCGAAGTCAATTAAAATTATCTTTTCTTAAGTTTTACACATAAGGGCTTTCTGGATTCGCGCCCGAACTGCATATGCAAATCGAGGAGAGATAAAACAAGGTTTTAAGGCCTCGGAACACGGATTCAGATTCTAAAACAAAAGATGACTCTTTGGGTCATCATATTCTCCACCTCTAAAATAATCGTTCGTCCTTGAACGGACATATAAAAATACCTGAGTCAGTGAAAAGAAGAGGATATTTGCTCCTCATATCGGAATCGGACACCCAGGCAGCTACCTCAACAGGTTGACCTCTCCACTGCAAACAAACTGAAGAGTAACTTTTCAATCTCAACTGTCGAACCTGCCGGTCTAGAATAGCTACCGGCTCCTCCTCATAGGTCAAATCCTTGTCCAAATGGAAAGTGCTGAAGTCTAACATGTGGGATGGATCGTTGTGATACTTCTGAAGCATGGACACATGAAAAACTGGATGCACAGCTGATAAACCCAGTGGCAACGTAAGTCTGTAAGCCACCTCTCCCACTCGATCAAGGATCTCAAAAGGCCCGATGAACCTAAGGCTTAGCTTGCCCTTCTTCCCAAATCTCACTACGCCCTTCATGGGCAACACTCGAAGCAACACTCGCTCTCCGACCATGAATGCCACGTCACGAACCTTACGGTCGGCATTACTCTTTTTCCTGGACTGAGCTATACGAAGTCTATCCTGAATGATCTTAATCTTATCCAAGGCATCCTGTACTAAATCTGTACCCAATAACCGAGCCTCGCCTAGCTCAAACCACCCAACTGGCAATCAGAACTTGATCGATGCTAACTCAACACTACGCAATGGTAGGAAGAGCGGGTAGCAATAGCTTTTACCCGAATAGTGGTTCGGGGTCGAATTTCCACAGGGAGCTAGTAATCGAGTTAGAATGTCTGTCTAGCCTAGAATTGCGGTTGTGTTTCTAATGTCACTTCAAATATTTTTGGGTTTTCTTTTAAACTACTCTTGTAAAACTAATGATTAAAACTAAATTATGGTAGGAGAATATTGCTAAGTTGTATTTAATATGGAGAAAGGCACTAGGGTCATGACTCTACCTAGGTGGCTAGCTAACGGGTAGAAGTTACTAAGGGGAGATTGATATATTTGGGGCTTATGCTATAATCGTTGCACAATTGTACTCATTCTCACACCTCTCGGTAGAGAGAATGATTTTTCCCAGTTGACTCTCTCGAGACCAATTGGGTAGGCCAATTTGACCAAGCAACTAGGGTTCAAGTAGGGTAATTACTCTCTCGAGGTTTAACCCGTTAATTGGGGCTACCATTCTCATGGGTCCATCCTAATTCCTTGTTGGGTCAACTTTAGGGTCATAGACTCTCTTTCTCAAGAAAAGTTAGACCCACTAAGCTTTGAATTCATGTTTGCAAGCACAAATTCTAGATTGAAACACAAAATTAACTTAAATAACAAACACCCAATCTCAATCTCACCCTAGAATGCAATACCCATCAACTACCCACACTAGGGTTGAGCCACAACCCTAGCTAATGGGTTTAGCTAGACATAACTAAAGAAGAAATAGAAGAAATTGATGATGAAATACACATATTAATTGATTACTAAGTAGAATCTACAATAATGAAGAGTAAAAGTGCCAAAAATGGAACCAATATTTAGTCTCACGAGCGCAGCTCTGTTCAGAACATAAAACTTAACCTAAAAATGGTAAAATATTCTATTTATACCGGGCTGAAAAAACTAGACAAAAATACCCCTACGGGATCAGCGCAGACCACGCAAAAGTGTAGCGCGACCGCGTTGGCTCTTGAACTCTTAATATTATCTCTAAAGTTGGGGCCCGCGGACCACGCAAAAGTGAAGCGCAGCCGTGGTGGCAAATGGCGCGGACCGCGCAATAAGGTAGCCCGGCCGCGTGGCTTGACTTGACCAAATTCTCCAGTTCTCTGATCCCTAGTGGCACGGACCGCGCAAAAAGGTAGCGCGGCCGCACGACCTTAATTTCCCCAAATTCCAAGACTCTGATTCTCATCCATGGGGACCGCACTGATATGTAACGTGGCCGCGTGGGCCTTTAGCCTTCACTAGTGGGTCTCTGAATCTCCTTGGCACGGACCGCACACAATTGTAGCGCGGCCGCGTGGCTTGCAATAGCAATTGATAATTCTCTGAATCTCCTAGCTCGGTCGTGTGGCATATCAGTGCGGTCCGCACTAGGCCTTCCTGTTCCTCAACTTTATTTGGTCTTTGACACTTGGCAGGTTTCACTCCGTTTTGAGCCGACCTTTGACATTTGTCACCTTATCGCTCAAACCTGCAATCAAGCATAACTTTTAAGCATTTTGGGTCTATTTTGTAGCAATTTGTAATCAAAGCAATAGCAAGTAGGGGCATAATCATGGTAAAATCCCAACTTATCAACACCCCCAAACTTAAACCTTTGCTTGTCCTCAAGCAAACAAAATAAGACCCACCCCAAAAAGGGTAATCCAAGAATTTTCAGCTATCGTAAAGTAACCTCAACAAGCATCAATTGGGACTAACAATTGCCCTCAATATGAATGCATCATTAACACATTTTAAGCTTTTGAAAACTATGGATCAAGTGTGACACAAGAGTATCAAGGGTTGACACAGTTCATCAAAGAACTTTTCTCAAATACCTTGGTCCTTGTGGAACCCAAACTCACACATCCTCAATTCTCCCTAAGCGAACCTTACCTTTTATAGTATTGACACACAAATCGAGGTTGATGGACTTTCACTCATCTCTCTCAAAAAGAAGGTCAAGTCCTGCTCTAGGTACCATATGCTTGCCCCTTATGTAAGTATCCACTAATGTAGGTTCCCTTCAACTTAAGATCCTATAGGGCTTTTGCGGAGTCATTGTGAAGGCTTTTGGGTAAGGGTAGGATATGTTTTTGTTCAAGTGGGTTCAATCTTCCCTTAAGCACTTTCTTTGATTTATTTTTGGCACACTTTCTTGACTTATTTGAGTATTTCACTTCTTTTCAAGGGGTTAGAAGGACACACTGTCACTCTTTCTTATGCAATTCAAATCATTTCTCCTTTTTCTACTTTTGTTTCCACACCTTTTTCACTTTTGTTTTTTTTTCTTGACCCCTTTTTATTCTTTTTCACCTTGGGCTTTTCTTTTTGTCTTTTTCTTTTTCTCTTTTTCATTGCCTTGCCTTTTTCTTCTTGCTTTTGTACCTTTTACCCCTTTTTGTTTTCCTTCTTGTCTCTCCTCCCAAACTTAGACTTTGCCATTGCTTAAGGGAAGATGTGGGTGCCAAGAGAGGGTAGAATTTAGAACGGGTATAGGCTTGTAACATTGGTTCATGAAAGAAGAAGGTTTAAGGCTCAAAATGGTTAACTAGGGATCATTTTGTTGGTAGGCATGGAATAGTTCATCTTAGCGTTTAGATCAAGGAAAGCCTATAGTCACTTCTCAAGTCAAATTTCACCTGTGATTTTGCCTCAACAAACATTCAGGTCAAGTTCTAGACCATTGGCTTGGGACTTGGACTCAAAATTCGATTCCTCACCACATATGCTAGGGGATTTCTAAAGACATCGAGTCGAGGGCCCACAACGACCTTAGTTACGATTCAAGGGCACAATGGTCCAAAAAGACCACATAATGATTGTTTGGTCAACACAAGAGTCTCAAGGCCATAACTTTCACCATACCCTAAACACAACATTATATCTTTGACCATGGGATCAAAGGCAAATGTGTTAGGCCCAAGTGAAGCTTTGCCTGAGGTACCCTTAACTAAGAAATATCAAAAACAAAAGAAAAATCAAAGAAACAGAATCAAACCCTTAAGAAGGTAGTCACTCCATCTATCATCGGGAAGAGCCACCCGGTTCACACTATACTCCGCCCTTGGAAAGAACCGTGGCATTTAAGAAAAACAAGGGCTTATTGAAAATGCCAAAAACACACAAAAGGCTACGAACCTAACTATGAAACTGAAAACAAAAATTTTTGCAAAAATAGAAAAATAGAATAAAAATGTACAATAGGGGAGTAGAATATACAACGAGGGATGAATATATACCGAATGTAACTTTATATATAGACAAAAAGAGAATAAAAAGTACGAGAAAAGTAGCTAAAATATAAATTTATATACAGACCAACTAGAAAATCAAATCAACAGAGCATAAAATGAAAATCTAATATGTACAGTCATCCAGATAATCCAAAAAAGTTAGGGCGCACCCCCACGAATAAGAGCTGGCATTGTCCCCAATGCCAACTACCAAATAAGAATAAAATATCAAAATAAAGGATATACTCCCTAAGCCTGGTCCATCTGCATGGGCTCCTCAGTGGTCCCCTGGTCCTCTGTATGGGTGGGAACCTCAGACTGGTTCCCCGCCTCCTGCTGCTCAGCTGCTGGAACTGGGGCCTGGTCATGGACCGGCTGAATGACAGGTGCAACACTAGAGGGACCCTCCTGAACCTCTGGTAGCTCAATCACTACACCCTCTGTGATGGGAAGCTTCCTCTTCTTCCTTGAAGGCCTGGGTGCCTGCTCCTGTTGTGGCTCTGATACTGCTGGATCTAGGGCTGGGTCCCCAAATAGCAAGTCTAAAGGCATCTGATCTTCCAATAGCTTGTCCACATCCGCTCTAAGCTTCTTCACCGACTCCTTAGACGCCCTTGACTTTCTCATCTTCTTGTTCTCCTTGGCAAGCTCCTTGAGAGCTTTGCCATGTGAATCTACTACCTTAGTCAAGTTGGCCTGAGTCTCCAAAATCTTCTCTTGGTTGACCAGGAGCTTCTTAAAGGTATCCTCAATAGATTGAGGAATCTGAACAGTGGCTGGTGTTGACTGGGCCTCAACTTAAGTAGCCAATGTGGATAACTTGGATGTCGCAACTAACATCTAGTTGTTTAAACTGGCTAATGACTGACTCAATTGATGGACAGTGAATGGATGAGTCTTTGATGATGGGACTGCCGGACCAGCTGAAGTACTTGGGCTAGCAACAGAAGAAGGACCTGGGGGCAAGGTCTCACTGGTTGTAGTAACAGGGATGGTGGAAGGCCCGGTGGAAGGCTCTACCGCAACTGGCTCCTCAGACTTGCCAGTTGGGGCAGAGGTAGGTCGCTGGTACTTCTTTGACTTTGGGTTATCTGAACCCAACATGTTGTACCATGAGTAGGGAGCCACCGTCTTGGTCATGACATCAAATCATTTCTTCTTGACCTTTAGATCTCTAAAGTACATAAAAGGGGTGTTAGGAAAAAGGTAGTTTGTGGTCGTCTCCTGTCCTACAATAGAAATCACCCTCAAGATCACATTACCCACATTAATCGAAAACCTGGCCATGATAGACGCCACAAGAATGGCCCAGGCAAGTGGAACGGTATGATCGTGGGTAGATAGGTCAAGCCGGCTGCAAACAAAGGTCAACCACCCTCGAGCCTCGAAGTTGAAGGTGTTCCTAAAAATCTTCTCTCCAGCTTTCAACCATTTTGGGACAGTGCCTGCGACTGCCAAGAACGCAGCCAACCAGGGTCGCACTTCCTCACCCATTTCCAACTTAGCTAAATACTGTGACTCATCCTCCTCCTTGAACCCTAAGTACTCATTTAAGGACTTTCCATCAAACACCACCATTTTATCCCGCACCTTGGTCACTTTCGTATCTTTGACTATGTGAGCCACATTACATTAGAATTCTCAAACCATGTGCTCATTAGCATCAATGCATCTTTCCTTGAAAAATTCCCAGCCATGTCTAGTTCGGAACTCCCTTTGCACGTTCGGGTTGTGGGGCAAAAGGTCCTTGTCAATGAAACTTCTTTCTGGAATCAATTTCTTCACTGGAGACCATTCCCTAAACTTGTGAAATGCCACCTGACTAACGAAATGATCTTCCCAAGCTTCAGGATTTCTAGTTCTATCAACTCCCCCAACTTGAGGCTCCTCTCCCTCACCATGGCCTGCACTCTCCCCGGATAGTGAAGTTGTGGGGGAGGTGGAGTATTGCTCACCACTACCTGCTGCGGACTCATCAGACGAATCCGAGACTACATTCACTGGTCTTTTGATTGAGGGTGATGGTAGAGGAGTATCAACTAGGTAGAGGGGGTCGGTTATGTGAGTTGGGATAAAATTTGAGGATATGCTTTTGGATGGCACATACTCACTCCCCGAAGAATGAGAGGCAGCCCTATCAGCATCTCGTATCAGTTTTCGGGTCTTTTTAATGTTTGCATGAGCCTGAGGAGTGAGTTTAGCTATTCTCTTGCCCTTACCCCCTCGGGAGGCACCACTTCTCCCGGGTTGTTGTACTTGTTTACCGCCTCTTTGTTTAACCATGATCTACAAAAACACGCATCTAACATTGTTAGTTTAAGCACATGCAGTGGAATAGATGAATAACACAAGAGGAAGACACAGTTGATTGCATAACACAGAAGCAGGACACAGCAGGACATAGGAGCGCGGACAGCGCAAAACGGTCACGCAATCGCGCTGGGGGTAACACGGACCGCGTAAAACTGGAGCGCGGCCACGCTGGGCATATGCATCCAACAATACCTCTCTGAATCTCCCAACGCGGACCGCGCAAAAATGTCACGCGGCCGCGTTGGGCCAGCGCGGATCGCGCAAAAGTGCAATGCAGCCGCGCTGGTAATAATTAAAGCTCATGGAAGAATCACGCTGTGAGCACGTAATTTTTGCCCTATATGAATTACTCCCATAATTTCAAACAAAAACAATTTCTTTTCATCATTTTAAATTTTTGTGGATTTTCGTGGCATTTTAGGTTAACTGCTTGCATTTTGTCCGTGCATTTTAATTCATACGAAAATGCAAAAAATATGTATTGCATTTAGGGTTTAATTATACATATTTTGGAGTTAATTAGTAATTATGAGTCTTACAAAAAATACAAAAAAATAGTTTATCTTGGCGTTGTTCAATTTGTAGCTTCGAATTTTGCTAGTTTTTATTTAATTAGATATTTGATTAGTTTGTGATAATGGTAAAAGTTAGTTAATTTGATTTAGTAGTTTAACTTAGTTTTTAGAATTAATTTAGGATTTTAGTTTAATTTTGAAATAAGAGAATTAAAATAAATTAGAAAAAAAAAGAATTGAAAAAAAGAGAAAGGAAAAAGGACCATTGAATTGAAATGTTGAGATATAAAAGAAAAGACTTGGCCCAAATCTGTCCTATTTCTTCAGGACCAAACCAAATTCTGCCCAAACCCGCCCAATTCTACCTGAAACCTGCCTTAATAGCAAAACCCGGTCCAGCATCCCTTCCCCTCCAAACGACACCGTTTCGTTAAGGGAGATTAATCTTGACCGTCGAGGTTTGTAGATCTAACGGATAAGAACTAGGGGTCACTTACTATTTAACTGTCCGAATGCCCCCCCTCCCCCACCCCCTTCATCTCTCATCGCCCTCACCCCTCAGAAACTCTAGAGCCCGCCGCCCCTGAAACCTCCGTTATCTCCACCGGCGGCGACACCACAAACCACACTGTTCCACCCAAAATTTACACCATATCCTCCCATTTTCCTCCTCATATCAAATCCCCACCTAGTTTCCCTCAAAACTCACCCAAATTCCTCGAATCTTGATTTGAAACTATGAACCCTAGCACCGCCATAATTTATTCGGTGGCGGCGCCACCACCAAATTGCCCCAAATTCACACCCTAGGGCCTCTTTCACTTCCTCTTCCCACTTCCATCACCAATTTCCTCAAAGACACCCCTAAATGGTTCAAATCTAGGATCCGGAATATTGAGCCCTAGTCTCTGTCTTCCCTGTGCATTTTCGGGGTCATGCAATGCTTGAGTGAACTCAAAACATCCGTTAGTCGACTGTTTTTGTTAAGAACAGGCGATTAACGATAGTTCGAATTCACTCTTTGGCTCAATGGTTGACTGAGCGATTTCAGTATTGAAAGGGTTGTTTTTAGGTAATTCTCTTTTCTCTTTTCTTTGTTTGATTTTGGTTTTTCTGCATCATATTGATGATTTGGGCTGTATGCTTAGTCATAAGTTTTTTTGTTTTTTTTTTAGTTTTATTTCTGATAGGGTTTAGGTTGATTCTATTTAATTGTTTGTTCATTAGGAGAATTGAAATGGTGGCATGTTAGTGTTTAGAACTATTATCTATTGTGGCCAATTAATCCAATTCATGCTTGTTAGTTTCTGGTTAGAATCCTGAATAGATTCAAGTATTCCTGGGTGGGTCGTATTGATCCCAAGATCATTGAGCAACATATGCGGATTTAGTTACAAGTTTAAAAGTAATTTAGTATTGATTTGTTTGATCTTTATTGCTCCTTCGATTCTGAATTTTGTTATTTGTCCTAGTTGTTAATTAATGGAAACTCTTAGGGTCTTAATTGCACAAAAAAACTTTAGGGGTCTTAAGGGTCGGTTAAAGGTTGTAATAATTGATGGGGATTAGGGTAATTCAGGGATTCGAAGTATTGAGAGAATCATTTCTGTTGGGTAGAAGTTTCTAGGGGATAGGATAAACGTGAGTCTATGAGGAGGGATGATTTTTCAGATTCTTGAGAGGGGTAAGAGGATAAAATAATTTGGTTTGAGAGGGGTAAAATGGGAAATGGTTAGCTAGGATAGGCTGCCCTAGATATGCCTATATAAGGACCCATTTCTCCTCATTTAGAGCAGCTTTTAACCTTCTGAAAATCAGAGAAAATCTAAAAAAAAAAAAAGGTTTTGGAAGAGGAAAAATATAGAAAAAGGCTGCTACTGTTTCCATTGAAACTCAGCTCCATATTTTGAAATTTTCTCTTTCTGAAATCATTTTTGCTCCTTTCATTGTTCAAGCTTTGAAATGGTTTGAAAATTCATTAGTGAGGTCGGATCTGGTTTGTTCATCAAGTTAGCTAGGAGTTTGAAGTTGGTTTAGCTGGTTAATTTTCATTTTTCTTTGGGTTTTGCACTGAAATTTACTGTTCCATTGGACTTGGCACCTTCTGTGGTTTCATCACCGGACTTGGGCTATTTTGTTGCTGCTTTCAATCTTTGATGAAATCCGCACTGATCTCTCTTTGTTTAATTATTTTCTCAATTTCAGGTACTCATTTCAACCTTCCAATGTATGAAAATGGATAAATATGAAGAATGGTTCACTTGAATGAAGACTTTTGCCAATACAATTGTTTAGTCTATGTTTTCTGCACTTTCAAAATCACGTAGTTTAGTCTAATTTCATTATGTTTCCTTCTGTTATTCTGAGTATGGATTGCTGTAATGTTAAGCAGTTTGGTTGTTCATTGTGGGGTGTTAGATGTGTGGAAGAGGTCTTTTAAATGCTTGGCATGGTATGAACTTGTATATATTCATAAGGGTGGACAGCTAGTCTATTTATTCATATCGTTGAAGGTAGCATGTTAGTGTAGAATCCATGTTAAAAAGTGAAGTATGATTATATAGTTAAATATTTCGGTAGATTTCAATTTGGACATGTGCATGTCAAATGAACGTGTCAAGCATAACATGCAGCTTGGGTCATTATTTCAATAATGATTATTGTTTTCTAGAGGTTAATTGTTGATAGTTTGGTTTTGGGTGTCAAGTGTTGAGTATGAAAGTTATTAATATTATCCTTTACTATAGCTTTGAATATCAAAGTAGTATAATATCTACATGTGAAGAGTTTTGGTTTAATGTTGAAATAAGGGTGCTGCCTATGCTTTAAAATCGGAGATATCTCGTTAATGGCTGGGGAGATTATGAGCAAATCAGTGTTAGGTTTGGCTTCAGGGATTTGGTCCTGAAGTTCCTGCTTGCAGCCGGCCTTTGCTAAAATATTTGGGGCCCTTTGGGCCTGAGTATTATCAGAATCTTTAAGTCCAAAGGAGCCCCATTACATTTGGACAGGCTCGTGGCTCAGAAATTTGGGCCTGTTTAATTCAGGCCCTCTCGCTAATGAAATGGTTTTGATGAAGCCTTGTAACTAGTAGAGATTTTTTTTGAATCATTCAAAAAGAGTTCAAATACCCTAGGTTTAAGTAATTAGGGCCTTGAAAAGGAATTTGAGGTGAGCCATAATTAGACAATTCATAGTGTATGGCCTTCATGGATTAGTATAGAAACCTTTTATTTTGAGGTGCGCCACGCCAAACAAAAATAGCAATTGCATGACCCTCACTTTAATTAATATTGTATTGATCCTTAGAACTCGAGGTGTGCCATTTAGCAAATTCCATGTCCCTCGCAAAGTTCACACGCGTAGTTGCTTTAAGCGCGTGTTTAATAATATTACTTTCCTAAACTCGGGTGCATATTTATGTGGCCTAAATCCAAATCCCAACGAAATCAAATATGTCAAAAATTACGGGTGCATTTATGTGATATGGTTCGAGACGTGTTTTGACGACGTTGCAATTCTCTTTAAAATATGAATAAAAGCGGTTGAAAAGTTAAAATTTGCACATAGGTCCATAATTATTTAAAATCAGATAATTAAGGCGGATATAACAGTTGAACAACCTTGCTAGAACTACGAAATTTAGGAATTCCTAACACCTTCTTCCGGGTTAACAGAATTCCTTACTAGGATTTCTGGTTCGCGGACTGTTAAACAGAGTCATTCTTTTCCTCGATTCGGGATTCCATTGGTGAATTGGGACACCATAAATCTCCCAAGTGGTGACTCTGAATCTTCTTATAAATGAATCCCATTTCGATTGTCACTTCAAGTTAGAAATAGCTCCCTTTATTATACCCTCTTCGGGGGTGTAGTAAGTAAAAAAGAGGTGTGACACACACGGACCGCGCAAAAATGTCACGCGTCCGCGTTGAGCTATGTTCAGGGATTGAGTTAGGGTTTGACAATTTTTTTTCCATTTTTGTTCAAGTTTTTGAGTCCTAGTTGTCCCTACTCAATTATCCAATCTGAAAATCATGCTCAACATTCAAAACTATTACGAAAACTAACCTAATCATTAAACTTAAGAAAAATGTGAAGAAAGAAGAAGTTGCACTACTGGGAAACAAACAAAAATTAAAAATAAAAATTAATTAATGATACTTGTAAGAAATGTTACCAGGACTATGAAGAATCAAATCACTTGATGCAAACACACAAGATTAGTCTCAGAGATGAACAGTAGAAATAGGGCTCAGGATGTCAAAGTGCGAAAAGGGTGAAGTGAGGACTTGGGTCTCTATTTTTAGAAGACTATGGGGCCTCGTACCTACCTACCAACGCGGCTGCGCAAAAGTGGCCGCGGACCGTGCTGGGTTTGTGTCAAGCAGCATTGAACCAAGCTTTCCACGCGGACCGCACAAAAATGTCACACGGCCGCGTTGGAAACTTCAGAGAGCATGAAATATTGATCCTGTCAGCGTGGACCGCGCAATAATGCACCACGGTCGTGCTGATAACTTCATAGACTTATCCATCTTTGCACATGCCAGCGCGGACCGCGTTGATATGTGACGCGGCCGCGTGGCAAACTTCAGAGACTTGGTCATCTTTGCATATGCCAGTGCGGACCGCGTTGATATGTGACGCGACCACGTGGCAAACTTCAGAGACCTATTATTTTGTACTTTTGTTTTGCACTGCTTCAACATTATCCATGCAACATATCACAAACAATTAGCTCAAAAAATCTTAGTCTACAAAGAAAATCAAAGAAAAAGAAAAAGAAATGGGTTGCCTCCCAAGAAGTGCCTGATTTAACGACGCGGCACGACGCATGTTACCATCACATCATTTCAAATGAAGGAGTGCCACCACATGGCTGTTATCAAACTTTCCCAAATAATGCTTTACACGATGCCCGTTGACCCGAAATACTTCACCTTTTTTGTTCTTGAGATCAAGAGCACCAAAAGGAATCACAAATACCACTTCAAAAGGGCCACTCCACTTTGACTTGAGCTTGCTCGGAAATAACTTCAACCGGAAGTTGAAAAGAAGAACCATATCACCAACCTTGAATTCCTTTCCCCGAGCATATTTGTTGTGAAGGTACTTCATCTTGTCCTTATACAACGACGAGCTGGAGTAGGCATGAAATCTAAACTCATCAAGCTCATTTAGTTGCTCAACGCGGAGATTGGCTGCAACATCCCATTCCAAGTTCAACTTTCTCAACGCCCACATAGCCTTGTGCTCCAATTCCACCGGAAGATGGCAAGCTTTACCAAACACCAACCGATACGGAGACATACCGATTGGGATCTTGTAAGATGTCCGATAGGCCCAAAGAGCATCATCCAATTTCTTCGACCAATCGATTTTATTAGAATTTACCGTCTTGGACAAGATACTCTTTATTTCCCGATTAGAGACTTTCACTTGACCACTAGCTTGTGGATGATAGGGGTGGTCACTTTGTGATTAACGCCATACTTAGCAAGCAATGAGTTGAAAGCCTTATTTCAAAAGTGGGACCCTCCATCGCTAATGATAGCACGAGGGGTGCCAAACTTTGTGAAGATATTCTTTTTCAAGAACGCCACAACACTTCGGGCTTCGTTGTTGGGTAAAGCCACGGCTTCAACCCACTTTGAAACATAGTCCACCGCCACGAGAATATAAGTGTTTCCACAAGAGCTCATGAACGGACCCATGAAATCAATGCCCCAAACATCAAAAATATCCACCTTAAGAATCGTATTGAAAGGCATCTCATCCTTCTTTGAAATACCACCGGCTCTTTGACATGCATCACATCTCTTTACCAAGTCACTAGCATCCTTAAACAACGTCGGCCAATAGAAACCGCAACTCAAAACCTTTGA